>VZTM01024298.1:2238-21624 GCA_013400555.1 Jacana jacana | reverse complement strand
ATAGAAGTGGTCCAGTCAGACATCGACTGTGATGCACTAACTGGTGAAATTCTCAAGTCACGTATTCAAATAAACTTGTACAAAGCCATGAGATCATTGACAAGCTACAGCCTCTTATTTTAGTTAACTCACTTGATCTGTTTGGGTCCAAACCTCTGTGCAGCCTCTCACCACTTTCAGACGACATGTTTTACTAAAAATAGGCATTTTGTCTAACTTATTTACCTAATACTTGGCAGTTTATTTTAAAGACCTTTTCTTGGGGGGTTGTTTTTCCTGGAACGTATTTTATTTCAATTAACAAATAACACTAATAAGGAGAAAACAAACGTCTAGTGAGTACTAATATCTCATACAGGAAAAAATGACAACGTAGTGCCATCAGTAAATGGATATGTCTGTTTTCTATCTGCAAAACCAGTAGCTGATTTATATAAAAACACACATATGAACACAGAAAATTACTCAACTATATCTCTACTGCATCTTATTTCATAAATTTAGATCAACCAAATTCCCAGTTTACAACATATAGTATTTTAAACAATATTATATATAGCCATTCACGATCAAAATGATCCCTAATTCTGGGAACAGAAGTCGTAACTATTATAATTAAATAGTCAGTCTCAGAAGTTGTTAACACAGTCACTAGAGGCAACATAGCAGAACTGTAACTGGCGCTTAAGCAGTTCCCCCACCCCCAAATCAAGACTTTTCCATATTGACCTTCAGTGAAGGACTTAGCAGTCGTTAAAATGACCACATAAAACACATCAATCCCTCCAGACCTTTTGGGATAAAACCAGATGAACGTTGCTTTGGAGAGTGAATGCACTGAATTTTCAGTCCCCAACCCACCAAAACCCCACCATTTCCTTGGTCCTTGGACTTTATAACCAAGTCTGGGGACTTCTCGCAGGCAATGTGATAGAGCAAAAAATGAACCAATTCACAGGAATATGACACACCTCACAGCTTTGTCACTCACACAAAAATAGACCTGACCTCTGACTTCCCCCTCTTTTAATCATATGTTACAACACTGTCTTTGCTACTTGACAGCAAGAAGTATGGGGGTGCAGCTTCCTTCTACCACTGCTTTACATTAAAAGACATGCAGGCATCAAAATTACTGTCTCTGTCCCTCAGCCTTTGGCATCAATCTGTTTGTGCACATTGAGGCTGATTTTCCCCAGAATTTTAGAATGGACAATTAACACATTGAATATGGTGATAAGTATGAAATACCACCCTGCTAACCATTTGCATTCCTGCAGTAAATGTTACCTTGCCATGAGCTACTCTCCATTTTTCAGGGTTTTATAAGTCAACTGTAATATTGATGGCAGGTTAACCTGACATGCAGATTTCTGCAGGAAAATGTTGTATACATTTTCACAACCTACAGTTTAAGAAACAAAAGGGTAGATGTGTTCTTTGCAGTAGTTGACCTACCACTTAGACATACTTGCTTGAAATCCCTTATATTTAGGGGCCTGACAAAAAAACCTAGCATAAGAAGAGCAGAGTTTATTATACTGCCTTTGCAAAGCTCAAGTACAGCTGCTGATTTAAAAGCAAAAAGAAAATCTTGGCCCATTAAGTAGCTGCCAAAATGCTCACAAGAACAGCTTGTTTGCAAGTGGTCCAAGTTATTAGCAAGAACTGCAGCCTTGCCTGTCCAGTCGCACACCTCTTGCATGGTGGCTCTCTGCCACAAAAACCCATGTCTTGTATTATCCACTATTTTCCAGGGAAATTTCAACAAGTATAAACTATTTGACTTTCCTTATGTTCTCATTGCAGAAAAACAGCTTTTCAGAACAACAAAACAGAACTTTCTCTTACAATATTAATTTTACATGTAAGTGAAGACTTTTAGCATAAATTTTATCCTCCAACCTCTTTTTCCTTATGAAATAAAGGAGTCCACAAATTTTTCATCTGCCTTGGTTCTCAACTGCATATCTTAGTCGCATTTGTCTTTAAAAGGATAGTCAGGTGTCTAATTCATTCCATCCATAGCAATTTGTCTCAAATAGTGTTTGCAGTTTAGAGAGTTGGGAAAGTACAGCTTCGAAAACCAGAAAGCCAGCATGCCAAGCCACACGGGAGGCTGACGAGACAAAGATTTAAGCACTAATATGCAGTGCTTCATTGCAGTCCTGTTCTGTCATATCAGTTATATCCATAAATATAGGAAAACCATCCAGCTGTAAGCTAGCACAGCAAATTGACTTTCCAGGCATTGCCTGGCTGCACACATGGCTGCAGATGATCACCTATGTCAGTGCACATCAAATCTGACTGTTGCTCAAAAGCCAACAAGCAACACCAACATATGGCTGGAGGAAATGTTCTTCTGCCACGTGCTGGGCGAGCATGAATGATAGCACACAGGCACCAAAGACGTGGAAAAAGGAAACTTTGTAGATGTTCTTCAGAAGTTCTTACAATCTTTATAGTTCTCACTGGGTTTATTTTACCACAAAGCAATTCTGAAACAAAACCATCTCAGCTATCTGGTAAGGAAATAGAAGGAAAGAATAAACCATCACACAGTCCACGGAACACTTCTCGTAGCTGTCAAAAATGTAGCTCTAACACCGTTTTTTCCAGCAGATCAAAAGTCACTCTCAAAATTAACTATATCAAACTGTGGACTCTGTAAAAACCTGCTGCAAGTGGTTAACAAACAGATTTTTCACAGTGACTATGTAGCGGTAGCAGGTTACCTACTCTTTCTTGCCTGCAAGGAACAGCCAAGAGTGACTAATTTGCATGAAACACAAGAGGGCTTGTGAGATGAAATTTGTAGAAACAGGAATCAAAGCCAACGTTGAGATACACAAAATTTGTTACTGAACTTCTGCTCATTTCATAGACATAATTTCAAGTCAGCAATAAACAATAGAGGGGAGTCTGCTGGGAGTCTCCAACTCCAGCTCCTGTATCAAGTACTTCAGATATTTGGCAATAGGGCAGCAGGGCTCACCTCTGAGGGGACAGTTTCACCGTTATCCCCAGAATTAATCGGTATAAACCCACATTCTATCCCAGCCATACCACACTGTGATGTATAATCAACATGTCAGGGATTCAGAAGTGCCATAATTAAAAAAAACTACAAAGAAACCCCACCCAAAGAACACCCCTCTCCCCAGCAATCAAAAGACCTAGAAAATTATATACTACCTTGAAAGACAGGATTGTGCCAATAGCATGGTGCCCACATTTCAAAAGTTCTCATTTACAATCAAATAAAAGTTTTCTAAAAAATAAATTACTTGCTATTTCAACTACTCTGTTCTGCCTGATACCCTGCAGGACCTTACATCTCAGAAAGCCCAGCACGTTAAGTGACTTCTATCTGTTCTATGTCGTCTGTTTTCTTGTGCTCTCTACAGGAGCTAAAAGATATGCCTTAGGAAAAGATTCTTTTGTTTTGTTAGGATCTTGGGTTTGGGTGGCCTTTGGACTACCTTTCACTTTAGTTTCTCCTCTTCTAATGCTGCATTTAGCTATGGCCTTTGCTGAAGGCTGGACACTGGTGTTAATGGAGCATAGTTCCAGTATTATAAGGTAACTTGAACACTATTTGAATATGAAATTTTTTCACTTTTTTTTTCTTCATTTTCTTTCTGTTTCTAAAAATAAATGGCAGCTCATATTGTGCGTAGGTTCCTGCTTTTGACAGTCCAGGCTGCCAACAGATTGCTAATCTGGTAACTGGTCTATTAAAAGATCTTGAGATAACAATTTCCCCTTGCTTTTCAGCTACAATAAGGGAAACTTATTTCCCTTTATTAAATCATTAATAGTATAAATTACTGCCACAGTATATAAAAAGATAATGTTCCTTAAATTAGTTCCTCACATTCAAAAGTACTCGATGTGAGTACTCCTCACAACCTCTGCCAAGGTTGGGAACACGCCGTGTTATGATACTGGTGTAATATTCTAGAGTAGGGACGTAGTAGAACAAACCAGATCAGAAGCTGACAGATGAAA
This sequence comes from Jacana jacana, assembly GCA_013400555.1. Taxonomy (NCBI): domain Eukaryota; kingdom Metazoa; phylum Chordata; class Aves; order Charadriiformes; family Jacanidae; genus Jacana; species Jacana jacana. The sequence continues at coordinate 17,610 of VZTM01024298.1, read as the reverse complement.
ACAGTAATGTACCGGCAAATGGGCCTGTCTACCAGATGCATATTTAAAGCCGAATTTGCGAGGCTGACAGATACAGACAGAGGAGCCTATACAGAGAGAGCAGCTACAGATAGAAAAAAAAACCAACCCAAAACACTAAGAAATTAATTGTTGTCTACCGATTTGCTACCATAGGGATATTATCCTTGATTTCAGTTTGTATTACAAAACATATCATCAGTCCTAACCAGGCAAAAGAACTTCTAATAAGCTTTTCCATCAGAGTTATCTTGTCATGTAAATGTAGAATGAAGCTACTTCCCACAAAGACGTAAGTTATTATTCTTCAGTGTCAAAAGAAGCTACCACCCACTTCCTTCTCATGCAGCCCAGATGAGGTTGGTGATTAAGCCACTGCAGCAAGCCTGGAAAACAGATGTGTTATTATATTCTTACTTGCACTAATGTAATTCTTATTGTCACAGAAACTGGGTAAGATCCTGCTGTACTAGGTGCTGTAGGAAAGGCAGAACCAGAAGATGCTTCCTTTCCAGAAGCTGTATAGAATTTCCAACCCACAGGATAAATATAGGGTGACATGACATCTCTTGGAAAAAGTCATTAGAGTATCTTGATTTCTAGCAGCCACTAGTAGACCATTACGGTCCCATAAATGGAGTCAGTAGCAACAAGTTCCTGAGCTGTTACTGCCCCCATGTTCAGCTGCTAATGTCCTCAGCAAGGCAACTGGCAAGGACTGGCTGAGCCACCCAGTTGCAACAACAGCTAAAGGTCTCTTCCCACACCCAGCTTCTGCACCAGCCTGAATATGACATATCTTCTGGAAGGCCTGCTACCCTGTAACACAACTGCAGACCTCCATAGCAGCACAAGCAGAGGTACAAGCAATCAGCCAGAGTTTCACTAGATGCCTCTTTACCAAGAGTTTACATTTCAACGGAAAAATAGCCCCAAAAATGAGAACAATAATGATCTCAAACCCCACTCACTTTGTAAAGGCCCCTCCTAAAAAAACCCACCAGTGAATCAAGAACTCCTAGCTTTCTGTTTAAATGTATTTTAAGAAAGGTAAGCTTACAGAGTGTTTAGAAACGTAATTAATAAGGATAACACAAACAGGCTGAATAACAAGCACTTTTGAGGCAAATGCTTCAATTAAACAAAGATACAGACTCACATGTTAGTAACTCACTGACTCACCCACGGTCAAAAAAACGTATTATGCGACAGATAGGGCCAAATCCAAATTCTTCCTTACTCCAGATTTCTTATCGCTCCAGCTGGTTGACACAGCATTTCAGGTTTCTAGGGCTGTGGCCAAAACTGTTTTTTAAGCCCTCAAGTAATTTTTAACATGCACTACAGTAGAAAGAATTATGTTTACTCTAGCCAGTGTTAGTCTTGTAAGAATTTTTTAATATATAAAATAAATTTCAAACCCAACTATACTGCAACAAGGAAAAGAAACAACATTTTTTTATTAACTGCTTCTCTAAAGATGATAAAATAGCAGGTAAACAAAGGAAGTGAACTAGTAGTCCATCAAATGATTTCATGAATAAGAAATACACAAGACAACTAGAAACTGAGAGTTACTCAACAGCAACGCTGGGCACATAAAAGGTGAACTGGACAGGAGCAAGCAACAATATTTGTACTGGGATTCTAGGTGAAGAATCATTACTCTAAGAATAAAATTAGTGTAATTCCACATCAAAGCATTTACAGACTGGAACGATACCTAACTGCACGACTCTTTGTTCCTGTGTTTTTTGAAATTGAAAGAAATTCAGAATAGTTACTTTTAGGACAGCTGTCTAGACATGGCAATACTGAACACCACAAAATCAGATAAGAAAAGAAAAAAAGGTTCTATACAAGCCGAGCAACCAATTGTCATCAGGTCATTTGCTATCTCTAGTACTGCTCACTGATACTTTAGTTTAACTAGACTGAATGTGACAGCACTAATGGCTAAGAAAACTATGTAGCAAGGTTATCAGAATGCAGATAAGGCTGTATACAATTAATACTTTTCTCAGAAACAGCAAAACCATGAGTAAGAAGCAGAAGTTAAGAGTCTGAGATTCTACCAAATCCCACCAAAATCAATTAAAAGCCTCACACTGATTTTAATGAACTCTGTTTAAACAAACTCAGATCTAATTAAAGGAGCATCTTTTTATGTACATACTTATGTTTGATTTAAGCTGGCATAGGAGAAGACAATCCAAAGAGCACAACAGAAAATAAAGAAGACTGCCTAAAGCACGTAGCATCTCACATCTGCTTGGGTTACCATCCCGTGACTGATGACACACATTGGACCGTAGGCAATGAACCGAGTTTTGTCAAACAAAATGAGCCAACAGGAGAATTTGAGCAAAGACCTTTAGAACCAAGGGCATGAAGTATTATCTTCTCAAATGAAGCTGTATTGTTATGTAAGCAACATAAAAATAGCAGAAATGTTAGCAGAAAGGTGAATCTTACTGGAGCAAAACAAATAACCTCAGAGCACGAACTCCACCACATATACACCACATCTGCTCCATCCATACTACTATCGTAGTTTGCCTCGGGAATGCAGTTCTAAACCAAAAACTCCCCGTTACTGCTACCTAGCATGCTTTGGTCTGCATTGCAGAGTGCTCCTGGAGTGTACAAACTGGATTTCCTATGCAGAGAACACATATAATATGATGGGTCCTCAACAACAACTGTTTTGCCTTCTAGATTCAGTGCTATCACATCATGCTACCTGTAAGTTAACCACAGTGTGCTTGTATCGTAACTACACATACAGATTGTGTCTGGAGAATCTTCCCAACATGACTCGGAGTGCATCAGGTTTGGAACGAATGCAGGATGAATGCAGATATCATTTGAAGAAATTTGCTTGCAATTGGCCACTGATTCAAAAAAATTCAGCTCCCTATGCCACAGGAGGGACAGAACTGTTTTAAAACCCCTCTGGCTTTCATGTGACATTTAAAATGAAGTAAAACAAAACAAAGCCAAAGCCTAAAGCTGAGCCTAACATCAACTGTAATATTAATAAACTCTCTATCAGAAACAATCAGAAGACTTTAACTGCATGGAATATCTGAAAAAATACAACTTGTATGCAAGGTGGTCTTTTCTTTCATTCAGTTTCTCAGTTTAGGAACTGGGCAGTTAATTCTTAATACTAGTATGGCTGGTGTATAGCTGAAAGCTATTTCCCTTGGCCCGTATTAAATGGTGTTTACTTGAGAATGTCAATAAAGCATACCCAGGGAAAACTCAAGTATGAAAGAGATTTCCTATAGCGGAAAACAACCAGTTATCATTGACAGTAATTTGCCTCCTTATTGACTGTTTCAACCCAAAGGTCAAGGGACAAATGAACCATGAAACACTTAACCGTGGCATTTCTGTGAAACTCAGATACTTCTCAAATTTAAACCTGTATTAGTCTATCCAAGTCAACAGTTCAACAGTATGTGAAATAGAAACTGGCTTAGTCTCTCTAAGAAAGCAAGGAGAAAGATTTCAGTTTTGCCTTTTGTTTGCTACTTAATTTCTATGGTAAACAAAAGCACAGAGATTAACATTATTTTAAGCCATGCTTGCCTATAAACACTAGAAATTAATTCAGGCAAATATAGAACATAGAAAACACATCACTGATTTCCAATCAGTTTTCTCCCAGAAAGACTGACTTATTTTTCCATTTCATTGTACTGTTAGACATGCTCAGTAAGCTGAGAGACCGCAGACACCTTTTATACCATATTAGAAAACTACAAATTATATGAAACTCTCAGAAATGTCACATTGCCTCAATTCATTCAAATTAATAAAGCTGTCATTTCACGTATTGTAGTCTCAGTAGTTCTGATCCTTGGAATTAAAGTTCAGTGTTGTTCAGACCTCCTGCTAGATTTTGTAAATTCTTCTTGCCCTGACTAGAAATTGCAGCAAGAGACTTGAAAATAAAACAAGAAGAGGTGGAAAAGGTGGTATAAATTATTTCTAGATGAATAGCTTCCAGCTAACCACAGGCATTTCACAGAGCATCTGATGAGAAGAGTGTCCAAATAGAGCAAATCCTTAGTACATTGCACATCTTTGAGGAAAACAAGAAAGCTGAAATATGAATAGCTGAAATCTATTAGAGATTGTCTGATAGTAAGGGGGTGCCTTTCTTGAACCTCAAATTCACCACTCTGAAGAGAGAGATAAAGTAGCTTATGTTTCAGAATACCTCACTGTGTCCTCTCTTTGAGACAGCTGGATATTGCATAGCCGTGTTCAGAAGCAATAATATACCATCTCTAAGTTTTGCTCTGTGGCAGTCTGCCTCCCAAGGAGTTTGTGAGATAGGGTCCCGACTCTGTGGCAGTCCATCAGGCTCGCTGCTATAGCCCCCAGCAGCCCAACAGCTTGCAATCCGTTTTCTTGAGTGTCTTCAAAAAGGAGTGTTTCAAAAATATCAGTTCTCTGAATAACTTCTCAATTATGACTATTTCCATTTTAGGAGAGAGGAGCCTTCAACTTTTTTAAGTACAGCTATCAATCATCTCCCATATACGGCATATGCTCATATTGAAGTGTTTGTGCTCCACACCGTATGAGCTACTGCCACAGGAGAAAAAGAGAACCTTATAGCACAATTTAAATTAGCAAAATGCCACAGCTATCTAGAATTTACATTGTTGGACAATGCAAAAGATGTGTTTTTGTGAGTACTTAAAATGCTCCCTGCATTTTTGAAAAACCTAGATGAATTCCCAAGGAAATTTTGCATAGAAAACCAGTAGCACACAACACTATTGTTCTCACTGGTAAGTTGCTCAGATACATTAACCTAGAGGTGACAAGAGTGACCTTGCTGCATAATGCAAGCGTTGTGCAAGAGTGACTCTATTTTCTCATCACTGGTACGATAAACTTCTGAAGGGTGCTTGAGTTGCTCCTGTCCTTCAAAACAGTAACTGGGATACTCTGAAGATCTGCAGTTTATCTGTACCAAAGGTATTATGAAACCTGTATGTAACCCTTTAGGGATGACTGTTTACATAACACTCTTGAGCTGGTTTGTATTTCTAGTCTATTCTATGTCCTGATGCTCTCTATAGAAACAATTTAGCTGATAGAATCAATGAAAAGGTACAAAATAGCTGATGACACAATGCTAAGCAGCAGTTCAAATAATTTAAGATGACACAGGAAGGATTATGAGGGACTTAGCCACTGAAAATTACCAAGTGTTTGTTGGCATTCAGCATAGATGGCTACAAAATTAGCTGAGGCATTTGAAATTGCAGTTGAAGGACACAAAGACTTTGGACAATGTCCAGTTAAGAAGAAATCTAACTTTTAAAAAACAACTGACTGTTACTGAGGAGTCATGTAGGCTAGTACTCTTTTTCAGTATGAAAAACATGAAAAACGGAATGAGGTATGTGATTTTTAGAAGGTCTATGACTATCAAAGCCATGGATAAAATATTAAGGATGTTAAAATACCGGTAAAAAGTAAAAGGAAGGAACAAATCACTGATTGGAAATATATTAATGATTTGAGGGTTTGTTGTTGGTTTTTTAATTAGAGCTGTGAGAAATGGTAAATCTAATGCACGGTGACATTTCAAGGAGCACAGCCTCACTGTAAGCCCAGTAAAATCTTTTTCTAGTGCTGTGATCATTTTAGAAACCATTAACTGTAGAAATTAAAATCTTTTCTATAGACAAAGGACAATGAGTACAACAGGACTGATCTTTGCCTCTGTTTACTCAGCGGTATCTAGATTAGAACTGAGATAATGAGACAGTAAAATAAAATCATCGACAGTTACAGTTCTGATCCATTGATTAATAGAACTTACTTCTTTAGAAAGCTCAAATTAATGGGCTGATTCACACTGAAGGAATGTAATGGGAAAAAAAGCAAAATTTTAGCAATAGAAATCAAAAGAAGCCCTGAGGATTTCTGCCCAAGTATTTGCTTCTTGGGAAATGAAGCTTAACCATTTATATACAGCCTGACTTGTTGGTCACCATTTTGGAGAGGCTCGTCCCAACTGGCAAATACTAACAAGTTGTGGCCAAGCACTGTTCGTCTCTGCAACGTATACCACCAGTACAGCTATTCCTCAAGAGTATCCCACATCCTGCCCTTGCAGTCAAATGCACAATAGTCCTTTCAAAATCTAGATGACCTATAATGGATAGCAATTAACATATCATTTGGGAAGCTGTTAAATATGCCACCTTTTCTGCACCAAGAAAAGAAAAAAAAATCCTATACATCATTTGAGATGCTAATAAGTTATATTATGAATTTGGATTATTTCTTCAAAGAAATGGCATTATGAGTACGTGTCATTTTCAGCTGGATGGTTTCTGAGGAGCATAAGCTCTAGGGAAAGTCAAATAACAAAATTCCCATGAAATCATCTGCAAGCAGCGAGTGCATACAGAAAATTCAGTTTTTAATGGCCCAACACATTACATGGTATGAAGCACTTCATTCACTTAGGGCTCTTATCAAGAAACAACAGAACACATTGTGGCTAAATTCTTGCCTTAGTTCGTGAACACATGTTCATCTGAAATTTAAACAAAATCAGATTTCCTTAGGGTTAATCAAGCCCAGTCATACACATTTACAGTGTGGCAACCACCTCTGAAAGAGGGATGGGGCAGTGGGGAGAAGATGAAGGAAGCCCTTGCTCATTCCTTTCCTTTATAATTTGGCTTAAATTCTGTTGATATAAACACTGAAAAGGGCATCATCTCAGAAAACATTTGTGAGGTTGGATCCCTCAATGCTAGCAAGTTTAATGCAACCCGAACCACGATATTATGGCCAGAGGTCATCAAAATTTAGAATCAAATAGGTACAAACTGCATTTTAAAATTAAAAAGACCAGTTCCTGAGGACAATAACAAAATTGTAGCCAAGTTTTCAATTTGTGTAAGAAGCTAAAACTCTAAGTAGATAACAAAAGAGCAATAAGAATATGATATTGCCATCTGGCCTCCTTATTTATAAATTAAGAGGCATAACAGGATGGACAGCCAAAAAGGAGCAATAGGTGATAGACTGCTGACTTCAGTTTCTCTTCAGACTGTCTGATCCCTAAACTATGCTGACAACTGAGCCCCAGCGGATCCAAACACCAGGCCCTTACTGATACTTTTTTTACTGTGTCATTCTTCTTAATGCTTACATTTGTTCTTTTTTCTTTTTTTTCTAGCAGACCTACCTACCACAACACCAGTTTTGAAAAACATTAAGAAACCTTTATCAGGAAAGACAACTAAAAAGCAACTTCTGAACTACCTAAAAAAGTTTTAGACATTTTCCTGGTCTCGGGTTTGCTGATTAATGTATATTCTGTATCTCTGTTTCTCTAGTAGAGAGACTGCAAGTGAACATCAGTATCAGACAGAAGCTGCATTTCCATTTCTAATTCTTCTCAGAGGTGCACATGCTGATCAGAAGATAAAAATTCAAAGCATTGCCACAGAAATGTAAGCTATGTAAGTCTGACTTACAGAAAATAGTCATTATCTCGACTGGGGTGGGGAACATTTAGCATCAGGATGTATTAAAGTGTTGTGTATTACCACCTGTCAAAAGTACTCTGAATTCCTTAAGTATTTTCTCCTAACTTTAACTCTCAACATCCACATAAATGTCCATCTCCATAAATGGCTGGCTAGACAATCCGCAGGACTAGCTTTACCATTTGCTTCAAGAGTTTTGCAGCTGCAGATCCAGCTGCTTGAACTTCACACCATCACAAAATTCCTGGTCAAGTACTGTTACGCAGGAATCACTTCAATTTAGCTTTAGGAGTATCTTTTTTCTTTTTTGCTATTGGAAGCACCCATCCCAGTAGCTTACAGTAGGATACAGGCTTTTCTTATGAACCTATTCCAGTGTCCCATTTGGCAAAATGTCCAACACTGGGACATACAGACATCACTTTCAATAAAGACACACACGCTGCCACCTGCATAGAGTGGGTAAATACCTACACCTTTCCAGTGAGGAACTCCAAGCTGGAAAAAAGTTAGCAGCATAAAACCAAACCCTTGACTCTCACTAAGCCTTTGCCAGACGCTTCTGCTTCCCCTCCCTTCTTCCATAGCTCCTTCTTGACCCTAAGCCACTGCTACTGCCCCTCCATGGGGCATTATGCTTGGCTCCACAGCTAAATTAATTAATCACCTGCTTCAGCCATACAATCTTATTCATATACTGTCTTCTGTAGCCTTGCAGTAAAATCAAGGAACATCCCAGAAGCCCCACACCTACAGCAGAGGCAGCACAGTCTCTTTAGCACTTTGCTTACATCCCTTCCTCAACTTCAGGCCCCGTTTATCCGCATGAAAGCAAGCATTCACTTTCACCCAAACCTCTGTCCAGCCCTTTGCTCCTTTCACTTTTTGTTTAAGTCTGATGGGATTCAGGTGAAATATTTCTTTCCGTCTCCCATCCAAGTAGGTTACTTCTATGACAGAATTCTTTATAGTTGTTCTCATAGCACCTGGACAGGTATCACCATCTCTTCTCAGCCTTTACCTGTCATGATCTATCTGATCACAAGTGTTTAAGCACCTTCTAGTGCTCACAGGACTCACAAAACCTTGCCAAAGCAGATGTAATTATTAATACAGATTCTTAAATCACTAGTAACAATGAGTAAAACAAATTTTCACAATTTAAGAGAACTGATTTTATTTCACAGAATCAGGGAAGTGTCAGAGTTGGAAGGGACCTCTAGAGATCATCTAGTCCAACTCCCCTGCTAAAGCAGGATTGCCCAGAGCACATCACTCAGGGCTGCATCCAGGCAGGGCTTGAAGGTCTTCAGAGAAGGGGACTCCACGCCCTCCCTGGAGAGGCTGTTCCAGGGCTCTGTCACCCTCACCCCAAAGAAGTTTTTCCTCATCCAATGGAAATTCCTGTGTTCCAGCTTGTGCCCATTGCCCCTCATCCTGTCACTGGGAACCACTGAGAAGAGCCTGACTCCATCCTTCTTCAACCCACCCTTCAGATACTTATAGGCATTCTCTTCTCCAGGCCAAAGAGTCCCAGCTCTCTCAGCCTTTCCTCATCAGGGAGATGCTCCAATCCCTCGATCATCTTTGTTGCCCTGTGCTGGACTCTCTCCAGTAGTTCCCTCTCTTCATCTGTTATCCTTTTGAGAAATTATTCCAGTTTCCAAAAGTACTGGATTTGAATAAAGCCAGTTTTGGACTATCTTTGGGAATCCTTATACTGCAACCACATATGAAGATCTCTGCAGATGTCTCTGATATGTTTCACTCATCTACTCTTTTTAAAGGGGAATTTATTCTTCCTGTCTCTCGAAGTCTGCCCCTACGTTAACATGTTAACTACCATCAGCAACCTTGTAACATAGTAATTCCATTAAAAGGAATTTTTAAATAATAAGTTTTAAAAATTAAATTTTTAGCTACATATAAACTTACAGATAAAAATAAAAAAATATCAAGCAGGAAAAAGTATGTTCTCTTATAAAATATTCTGGTTTCATTATTCTTGCAATAGGAGAGGAAGAAATACAGGAAAATGAAAATGCCAATACTGTCCATCTTGAGGTTCAAATAGTCTCAAACAAAAGCACTATTTATCATCAAAGAAGACAGCTTTGCATACAAGCACTTTGAAACAGAAATGACCTAAAAGTATGTGTGCTTCCTAGTATACTAATTGTCCAAATCCTAGTGACTAGTGATACAGTTCCTTCTCTGTTCTGCTTGCACAGTGCCTCCATTCCATAGTTAAAACCCCCAAAAAAACATCAGAAAGAGAATTCTAATTATATGTTTCATTAACTTTCAGAAAAATAGTATGCACTACTGACTTTCAGGTGCCATAATAAATGCTGCTGGGTGCTTTCTTTTCCCCCTGAATGAATTTACTCTCTTTCAATAAGTCCACCTCCAGTTGGAAGAAAAAACGTTTAGTAAAGAGCGGAAGGCAGGTATATTTATTTTAGACAATTGCTGGAGAATGGCAAATGAACAGTCCATACATTTCAGTTAAATAACTCTACTCACTTAATATAAACAAACTTTATCTGAATGTCAGAACACCTCCTAAAGGAGATGCTGTTCAAAATATCTTTTGAAAGTCCAAGGAAAAATACAGGATGGTTTGTGGTGTCTTTTTTTTGTTTGTTTTTAAAGCTTTTTTAAAGACTCCTCACAGTTGGCAGTTTGTCCTTTAATATCTACCTGTTGATAATACATTGACTCCATTTAAATTCATTTTTAAAATTCTTTCAAGGAGTTACATGTATATATTTTTGGAACTTATTACAGAAGCTTAGTTTATAGACAATTAGTAAATTAGATTTACCTTTTTCAGCATGTAACAATAGCCCAAGCTAGATAATTTTGCTACCTACTGCCTCTACCTGAGGCATCTGGAAATGGAGCTCTTTTTGCAAGCACCCATTATAGGCAGTCTCAGGTTCTCCTCTATTCCACACGCCAACATCCCACAAGTTTTTCCTTCCCCTAAATAAATTAACTTTATGATAATTTTGTTTCTGGCTCCTATTTTTGACTTGATGAAGCTTCTTTCTAATCAGGAAAGGTAAACTTAAAAGTCAAGAGCAATCAGGCATTATTAGGCGAGAAGTGACTAAACAACTAATGCCATACTAGTATAAAGAGAAAACACTCTTTAAACTGAAAACAATCTCACTGTCTGTCTTTGTATTGATTTACCACACAGGTAACTTAAAAATGGGTTACTATGTTCCTATCTGATCATAATCTTAGGAAACATTTTTGAGAGGGAGATTTAACCACAGAAAATCTTCATGAAACCTGTTTTTGTAATTCATTTTGACAGCCTGCGCAGAAGGGAATGACTGGACAGCACAAGAAACTTAACTACCCCATATTTGTCATGTTTCAGATCAAGTGTGTTAGCACTTTGGTGGATACAAAGTCAAGAAGGTTCTAGACACTGTATATGCACTGCCTCTGCTCTGTCGATACTGGTTGTCAGCTCTGCAGCTGGAGATGACAGTAAAAGATCTGAACCCCAAGAAGGGCAGCTTTGGTTTTGTACTTGTTAAGAAACTGAGATAAAGACTTACTCAGCTCACAGAATATTGTGTGAGTACAGTACATTCTGCAGCATCTCTCCATTACATGTGGGAATGGAACAGCAAAGGTAGAAATTTACTTTTGATTTTTTTGCTTTTGATTGTTTTACTAAATATCATCAGGAAGTCACGGGAGATGAATCTGTGGGAATTGTGCTTTCGGTATCTTTAGCCATCTTTCACCCTAGAGACGCTGTAATTATACCTCGTTTCCCATGACATACTACAAGATTTTAGCCCTAGAAGAATATAACTGCATCATGGGATATGTACTCTAGATGGCTATTGAGGATGGCTCCTCAAGGAAAACCTGCACCTCACAAGACCTGGAAGTACAAGTTTTCTCAGATGCTTCCAGGAAGCTTACAGAAAGCAATGAAATTAAATTATTAGGAGAATTATTATTATATTCTCCAGTGAAATAGAGAATTCCACTGAAATAGAATTTCCACAGAAATTTACCTGCAAAAGAAAAACCCTGACCTCATAAAACACATGTTAATGGAGGAAGAGGCTTCATGGAAAAATTTTTACGTTAGCATTACTTAGCAATTGCTTGAAGCATCTGCTTAAAAATTTACAAAGAACAAGCTCCACCACTAGGACATCAACAAAAGTAAAAGATGAGAAAGATTTGCCTGTTTCAGGGCTTTGGGAAGGCACATCGCTTTCAGACAAATGGTGTTAAATTGTGTGACAGAGTCCAATTCCCATCTTCTCCATAGGTGCTGACTGCATATGAACTTGTGACAAACAAGATGACAAAACTGACAGCGTTTTAGAGTATTTAAAGAATGATTTCTATGTCCTTCCTGCTCTTCCAGTATTCAATTTGGTAGACCTAAGTCCCTGGACAAAGCACCTAGATGGCCCAGACATTGTACTATGACAGGTGACAGAAGCAGATTGTGTATGTGCTGCATGAACAATGTATATGATCTTAACAATGTATATGATCTGTCTAGATATATCTTTATAGCATACAAATACCAACTCCTACTTTTCTTGTTCCTCCCCTACTCTTGTAGGAAACGACTAGCAGCAAGGTCACACACACTGATGCCACCTGCGGCCTGCCACAGCCCTGCTGGCTACAGCTCTGCACTTGCCATCCCCACATCTCGCTCAGTAAAGCCTCAGCCTTTGACTTGGGTACCACCAGGGCTCCCAATAGCCCTGGCCCATCAGCAGGCAGCTCTGCAGCACAATATGGAATACAACAGGAACAGAAGGGCGTCTGCAGCGGATCGGAAGAGAGCAAGCTGAGAAATCTTTCTTACATGCAGAGAGGTTAGAGTTCAATTTGTGTTTGTGAAGGCAAGTGCTCAGACACAAAGGGTTGCCTCCACACCCTACCACCTGGAACTGAGAAGCTGGATTCTCTGCATTTACTTCTGTTATATTTCTACTGAATATATTCTTTGTAAACCCCCACAAATATACAATTACTAAGAATTTGGTTTCAGAATGAGTTATTATTCTAAGTGTTAACATAGAGTAAAAAACAAAGATACTGAAAATTTATCAGTGCATTAATAGATATTTTCGTTATTTTTGCATTTTAGCAGCAATACTCACTTGCAACTTAAGTGATACAGATCATGTAAAAACCGCAGAAGTCGATTTTTTACTTGGAACAAACAAAAAGAAATTATTTGCTAAATGTCTTCTTTGCATACTTAATAATTAAATCTAAAGTTTAAAGAACCCTCCTGTTCTAGTGCTGAATCAGTTTGCATGAATCAGGATGACAAGTACTTGTCATGGGTTTCCAAAATTTCAGGCTAACTCTGAATCTCTGATCTTTGAAAATGATTCTTTAAATTGTCATTTAAAGTTTCAGATGCCAATGTTAAAATATCTAGAGAAATAAAAAATTAAAACCCATTTAAAAAAATCTAATGGAAGAACACTGCTCTTATTGCCAGCCGGGCTATGCTTTACACCTGTATTATACCAGGACAGATAATTAACAACCAATGTCATCCAAAGACACTGCTACAAAACTTACATTAATGTATAATTTTGAAACTTAGTAATTGCATTTGTTATGGGCCCTTCAGGGAATCAGCATGAGAAGTTCATCCTCCCCATTTCAATTACAGATATAACACAAGTAAATTAAGACAAGTCAATATTCTCAGAAGTCAATTTCACAAATGCCAACGTCTGCTTGGATTTTTCAAATAATAATCTATGCATAGCAAGGAACACTTGAGTTTTGTGGTTTTTTTTTTTAAATCTACTCTTTTGCAACACAAATTACATGGATCAATATGTTCTTAAAGTATTCTCATACTCTCATTCCATGTTTGCCTCACTTTTTCAAATGTCTCTCTGTCCTATTCATTCCAGTACTTCTGGAACATACTGATTTCCTTCAAGCATTGAGGTATCTTGCAAACTGGGGAATACAAATCACCCTGGAGCCACGTTCATGTTTTATGCCGTTACTACATACTGGTGATACTGGAATCGTCAATGCTACCTTATACTCAGTGACTTCTTCACATTTGGTCATAAGCCAATATAAACTACAGGCAGCTGCCATGACTCCATGGAAAAAATGGAGACTCAAGGCTTGAAACGTGCCAACAATCTGGACATAAGCAGAAAAGCAGCAGCATTGATCTTCATGGTCTGCATCAATCTTAGCAGCACAAAAGGGGAAGGATAAGATTCACAGGTGGTCTAATACCTTTTAAGGACCTCAGGGATTTTATTTGAATGGCTGCCATAGTCTAGCACAAAGAACAGAAACATTTGCTCTTAACAGGTTATGCTTTTCTTTTTTTTTTTTTTTTTGATTTAACAAAGCTGTTACTGTTGGGCAAGGGGCAGGAACGAAATAAAAGGACAATAGTTTGAGTAATCAACCTTGTGTACCTTGTCTGCTGCACAGTCCAGCTCTTTCAGTTAGGATTTGCTGAAAAACATCTTTTTTTAAACTTCCTCGTACATACCTGCAGCTGCTTATCCTCAGTCCAAGAACAACTATTCTTGATCTGGACCACTATAACATAATATAAATTAGTAACCTTCTTCTCCAGGCCTTTCCTTCTATTTGTCCTGACCTCGGAGGAGTTACTACCCATGATTTTATAGAATGCAAGAAGTAGCCTTCCTCAGTCGCTGAAGCAGCAAGAAGCTGGCATGGCTGCCTCATTGTCTAACCCTCACCACACAAATTAACAGCAGCATCCCCCAACAAACAGCCACATTTTAAGATTTCTGTGACTGAGAGTCCTAGGTACAAGTACTTAGTCTCATCCGGGTCAGCTTTACCCACCAGAATAAAGTGATGGCAAGTTCTCTTTTCTCTGCATTACGGTAATGTACTCTGTGCCACTGTCATTGTGACCTTCTGGCCCTGCAGCAGAAGGGCCTCGTTGTTACAGAACCCTATGCCATTTCCTTTTTGCAAGAACAATTAGTGTATAAATACCTTGCAATGTCACCTCTCCTTTGATTAGGTAATCATACATAATCACATCAGATACTAATTCATCTCTTTAGTTCACTGTTGCTATCAGCAGCATTACCTACAGTAAGCTCATTCATTTTTTGTATTACTCTGAGCCAGAATCTAATAGATTGTGACCTAGAATGACTTTAAGATCAAATAATAGTTCTCACATCTTCCCAGAAGGAATAAACTATTTACCTGTAATCATTAATCTGCAGCCCCACAATGATCAAGACTGCCAGACTATTGTGATTTTAAACCAAGGATTTGTTCATTCACACCAATAACAACAATACCCTGAGCACAGTAAGAGCTAAGCATTGCAGATTTCTATGCTTCATGTACCATTTCAAAGCAGCTGCAGCACACAAATTAAAAGAGTTAATTTTAAACACAACTGGCAAGCTGTGACTGATGCAACTGACTGGCAATGAACCATATCTATAGCTACATCCTGTTAGGTTTTTTAACCAGTCTTCCACTGAGCCTTTCTCTGCTGGCTTGCTTCATTCAGCTGGAGATGTTTTCTATGTCTTACTGTATTTTGGTCCAAAGTTGCCATTATATAAGTTCTACATTCTAGGCCAAACAAACGCCTACAGACAAGTAACACAATAATGTAATAGATGACTTATAACCACACGTTTATATTCACGATCACTTCTGGACTGGTTGGGAATTCCTTAAAGAGACACAGATTAAGTGCTTGGGATTTCCAGAAGAATAGCAATTCTGCTGCTTCTGTCATTACATTTTAGTG
>VZTM01024295.1:89406-108577 GCA_013400555.1 Jacana jacana | reverse complement strand
CTGAGGCGCGGGGAATGGACGAGTGCTCCTGCAGCGGCCAGCGGCTACGCACGGCTCAGGTAAACGGGGCGGGGAGGCACAGCGAAGCCAGGGGCTGCGCGGGAGTGTGCGGGCTGAGCCGCCTCTGCCGCTCCTTCGCGCACCAGCCCCGCCGGCAGCCGGGAGGGGACGGGGCTTTCCCCTCCCCGGGGGCTCGCCTGCCATGTCTGCTGAGACCCTCCTTGCCGCTTTTGAGGCCGCTTCACGCCGCAGGGTCATCCTTCCCCGTCTGTCCCTGCGCCCCGCACCGCCGCCGCTGGGAGGGCTGGCGGTGGCGGGAAGGGGGGACACCGGGGGACACGGCCAACTGTTGCCGTCCCTAGACCGTTTCCAGCTCCTGTAGCACTGGGGCGGTGGGCGCCGGGAGGGCTCGCTTTGCCTCGGCTACCGGCTGCGCTTGGAAAGGCGTCGGTCGCGATGGGAGCCCCCGCGGAGGTTTCCCTGGTGGCCTCACGGCGCCGGAGGAGGCGCTGTCCTCGCCCGTCCACCCCCGTCCCCGTCCCAGGCCCTGCGGGGTGGAAGTCTGCAGGGTTTCGTTGCTGGCCGGTGGGTGCCGGAGCCGCCGCGGCTGCGGAGGAGGGCAGCGGGGGTGCGGGGAGCCTGTCTCCGCCTTCCACTGCTCCCCCCACCCCCCCGCCAAGGAATCCTGCCTTCACCCTGGGCATCAGTCAAAAAAGATCGTAGCTCCTTAGTGGAGTAAGTACGTGGGAGGGAGAGAGTGGGGCGAAAGCTCACAACTTTGGTTGTACCCAAAACTTTCTGTTCCAGCTGCTGGTGGTAGGGTGGTGCGGGGTGCTCATGCGGGTTGTTCCCAGGGGGGATGCACCTCGGCATGAGGTGAAAACCAGGATCTGTAATGCTGCATCCATCTCCTTGTGTGCATCTCTGTGCATGTTGAGATGTTACAGTGACCAGATACCCTTGTATCTATTCTTCCTATTATTATTTTTTTCTTTAATTTAATTTCAAGGTCATTTAACTTTAATTTAATTTATCTGGGCTTTGTTAGGCTAAGGTTTTGCTAATACATGATGCCACCGTGTAAAATCGAACGCTCCGTAATTCACTGGCAGCACAGCAAGGCTCTTAACCTCCCATGCTTTCAGGGGTGTTGCTAATAACTTGCTGAGGGTGGTGATGTGGGTTGGTTTCCAGCCTGTTCCTGGTAGTCTCTGATTGCCGTACAGCCGAATTTTGTGGTCTGTTATTGTTTACCAGCTCCTAAAGGCAGTTTGGGGCAGGGGGGAAAGGGTAATTTAAAGGGGACAGGGATGTTTTTGCCCTGCTTCTGCTGCAAGGTCAGTAAAAAGCAGAAAATGACTTTGGCTGTGGAGTCTTAGGTGGGGGGGGTCTGGAATGAGATGCTGTCGTGACATGAGGTGGCCTTGTGGACAGGGAATTTGACATGCTCAGCACTGCTCTGCAAAAATACCCCAACTCATATTACATGGGGAAGAACCAAGTTGATACTTCCCTTTTCTCTGTTATGCTAACTTGTATATTAGACATCAGCAATATACACTTCTTTCTTTTTTTAAGGAATAGACTTTGCCATTTCTCTCATTTGATTCTACTTTCTATTCTGTAATGCCCCTACCCACCGTCTCACCAGGCCAGAACTAAAAACTCGTAATAAAACACCATTACTCATGAATTTGGCTTTCCTAGATTAGACTTTTTTTAAAAAAAAATGTTTTAATGAAATGAAATTACAGACTCTGGGAATAGTGTGAAGGGTTTGATTTTAATTCATGAAAAGCATAACATAGCAACTAAGAATAAAATTCTTTGGCTCCAGTTTGAACCACTGTAGCATAGTCTAGTCAATCTTGAAGGTTTCACTTAAATTGTAGCATAGTCTAGTCAATCTTGAAAGTTTCACTTAAATGTAAACTATGGCACGTATAAGCCGGGTTCTCTGGGCAATTTATACGGTTTCTTAATGACTCCCCAATATTTTATGGTATCCTGCTCTGTACTTTTTCACTACCCTCCTGTGCTGTTTTTGCAACAATGCTTAGGTTTTTTTTCCATGAACTTCTGCTCTGTGTTAAAACCAGAAAATAAACAAACCCCAAGTGATTAAAAAGACAATGTATGTCAGCAAGTATGTCAGCAATAATAAAAAAAACCCCAACTTTGTTAATTCACAGAGGAAAAATGGTGATCATCTTGGATACCACTGTATAGTTACTGTCAGCAGATGTCATCTCGCCATAATAGTGAGTCTATTAGTGAATTTTACAGTGCTGGGGAGATAATTCATTGTTAGTGTGCTTAGCTTTTCTTCATGACATCATTTTTTGACACTGTTTTGTCAGGCTGAAATATCTTGTCCTCAGCAGTATGGCAGTCTCACAAAGACATTGAGGATTTGCATGTGCAGTATGTTGCAGATTTCCACATGTTCTGTATTGTACAAAAGGAGAGCTCAAAATGTGTGTCAACGACACTAGATACTTTTTGTATGAATAACATTTCCCATGCTTTAACAGAAATCATATTTTATAGGTGTACAGATACTATAAATAAGGCCTCTTTAATCACTCATATTTATATGCATTTCCAAATACCCTTTAATTGGAGTTTTTAGAGAAGCTCTTAAGAGTTGTGTAGGCTCACTGGAGTTCTTTAGCGCTAGGTGCATAATACATGCAGTAGTGCATGAACTTGACCACTCAGGTCACATGGTGTACAAAAATGACAAATATTATTCTATATCCAAAACCTGTATGCAATCCAGACAGCATTAGGTCTCCTGATAAATCCCTGGAAACAAACTTGAGCATGTCCATGTGACCTATAACATCAGCAGACAGGTGAATATGCATACTGATAATATATGTTGATTTGAAGAAGCCAGAACCTCTTAGTGTTTCCTCCATACTGAATTCAGTGTGTATTTGGATCTGTTTCAGAATTATCAATCATTCTTTTAGCAGTGCTTTCTACTGGTGTTATCTGGGCATGCAAAACAGTAACATTAAATCAGAGAAAACAGTTTGAGAGGCATGAATTAAAATATGTAATATATGGGGCAGCTTGAGAGCTGCAAAAAACACTGCCATAACTTTGAATTTTGTTGTTTAAATTAAAATTGTAATAGAAGCTGCTATGCACTCATGTGTGAATGATGATAAGAGCAATGTGAATGATGTGAGATGTACAGGTCCTAATTCGTGTGAAGTACTGGATTTCTACCATTCTTCTGCTGTCACAGAATTCCAATTCACACTTCCAAATCACATGAAAAATGTGTCTTTATTTTCTGTCTTTATGTACTTCTTGATGCAAGTAGCTGCTTCTACAGGAAAAATAACGGTAATAGAGGACAAATACCTTTTGGGACAGATATGAACTAGTGCAGCACTGACACATGGCTGCTTGAAAGACTTTTATATATTATTGAGGATTTTAAATATTTAGAAATAATCTCATAATTGGTATCTTCATGTTTCCATGAAATTACCAGTCAGTTTTACCTTACTTGAGGAGTGGCTACTTTTGCATGCTATTGGCTGGAATGCTCTTGTCTAATGTATTAACTTGTCAATAGACCACATAACCAGTACTCCATGGGACTTCCTTTTGCATTTTATCCTTTCTTCCTGTCTGTGCTAATACTTGTGTCGAGCTCCTGGTAGTGGCAACGTACAGTTTGACTTGTAACGTCGTGGCTTGAATGAAAAGCAGCGCAGAAGGTGAAACTAATGCCCAAGCCTGAGGCTTATTTTTGAGTAAATCCGTGTGAGGGCTTTGTGAGGTTTGTAAAAAGTGAAAAGTTCATTGTGAAGGTTCCAGCAGCAGTGCAACTTGCGGTGCCTATCGCAAGTGCTAGCCTGGTTTGGTTAAAGTCTAAAGTTACTACATGTGATTCATGGACGTATGGCCCTCAGACCTGTTGAAAAGCATCAATGGGGTGTGGAAGTTGCCATGTCTGGAGTATGGCATGGCCCATAATAGGATTTTGAGCTTGATCCCGTTTATCGTGAGTTCTGGATAACTGAGGCCTATCTGGGCATTGGAGTTTGCACAATTCAATAACACTGTGGAGGTGGTTTGTTGGTTTTAAGATGATGTGTAGACTTACAATGATGCTTTAGATAACAGCCATTCTGTACTCTCCTAGAGCTCCTTCTGGGTTGAACTTAAGTTTTAAGTAGTTAGAAGCGTTTTTAATACATAATTTATAGGATTTGCGGGGAGAAATCTTTCTTCTGGTTGTAGTACAGCCTGAATTCATGAATTATTTCAGTGGCCTATTTTACAATTAGATGCCTCAAAGCTAAGGTCCACGTTCTTAAAACTCATGTCTGAAAACACACCATTGTCTGTATTTTTTACTGTGAAGAAAAATCAGATGGATGGAGCTTCATTTCTGCATCCATCCAGAGCTGTTACCACCGTGACGGTTCTGGAGAGTGGCATCTCTCTCCTGCCTAACTGCCTTTAGCATCCTGAGATGGGAATGTTCCCCCAGGATTTGAAAACCTTGTTTTCCTAAGAAGTAAGTACATGCAAGCTATTTTCTCAAACTCGAGGAAGAAGCGTTTGCAATGATGTTTCTCTCTCCCACTTCTCCTTATTCGGTGGTGCATTAGTTCCATCCCTTACAAAGGGTGGAGCTCAATTCTCTGCCCCCTTTTCAGTTTGAAGCTGTCCTTCATTTCACCTGCAAGCATGTTACAAGCAAGCATGAAGAAAAAGAAAGAAAGAAAATAAAAATAAAAAAAAAGAATGAATTAGGCCAGAGGGAGAATGACTGCTGTCCTGTGATCAAGGTATTCAGCTGAGGTGAGGGAAATCTGCTTTGCACAGGTGTTTCATTCTTTCATGCAGTAAATGTTTCTCCATTTCATGGTTTAGGTAGGGGTAGTCTAGGATAGCCTGTGGGTTAGGGCACTACCTTGGCATGCAGCGATGGGGTTGCCAGCCAGCCTGGGAAGAGCCTCCCACTCACTATTACTTCCTCTGTGGTCCCTTTCCTGATGCTTTTAAATTGCTGGATGGTGCTTGGGGGCATGCTCCTGTCTTCTCATCTGAAGCTTCAAAATTGCATGACTCCTTTCCTCATCAGCTTGTGGAAGGGCTGACTTTGTATCTTGCTTCTGGGGAGGCCTGAGGGTAAAAGGGTGGTAAAAGGGTTTTACCACCCTTTTTAGTAGCATAGGCATCTTTCAAGCTTCTAGCATAGGTGACGTTTAAGGTACAGCCTTCAAAACTTTGTTTCCTGTTAGATTGGATGGCTTTCTGCTTACTATCCCAGTTATATTTAATTTCAATTATGTATCCAATTTTATTGTAGCCATGTTTAAAATTCTCATGTGAGCCCATTTTGTGTTTCTAGTCTCATATGGACTAGCGAATCTAAGAAAAGTAGGGAATTTGTGGTGATGAAGGCCACAATTTGGCAAGACTGAGGTTTCCTTCAGAAAAGAGTCTTTATTTTGGGGTTATAGCACAATGTGAGCCTGGTTTGGTACAGCCGTCCAGCACAGGCATCTCACCCTTGCTGAGATGCTTTATGACATCCACTGCGCCTGCACTGGGGGCGCAGATGCAAGATGGCCAGAAGATCCCCGTCCTGCTTGGAGTAGCACCTACTGGGAAGATAGGAGGTTTTAAGACATTTTAAGTACTCTTAAAATTGCCTGTGCAACTGAACTGAGCTCATAGTGTCCCAAGGTTATTGTTGTCTATGCTGAATGTGGTGAGACTGAGAAGTGGGAGGAAGGGGTTATTTTCTTCTTTTCAAAGCCATTTCAAAGAAAACATGATTTCTGTTCTATTTTCTTTATTGTGAGTATATTCAGCACTTAGCCCTACCATTGTAATTTTCATTTTGCAGCCGACCCAGATTAAGTCTGGGAGGTTAGCTTGAGTTAATGGCTTTCTGGGAAAGGAGGGGAGAAAGTTCGTCTTCTGGTTTCTCTCATGCATATTAATAGCGATGTGGAGCTGTAGGGCAAAAATTCATTACTATTGGGTGTTAGCTGGTACGGAATGCTGAGTGATGGTGCCACTTATGGAGCTGAATTGGTTTTGGAGAAGAAGGAAAATTCTCTCTGGTAACTGATCCATATGATCCTATCTCCAGTAAATTGATTCCAGAATTATGTTTAAATAGCCTCTGTGAGAGATGTGCAGTGGTATTTATCTGGTACAGATGATTTGCTGGCCCTAATTTTTTGGAGGGGGTTCGTTTAATGCTGTGGAAAATGGGGGAAGGAAAAGATTGGTAAGAGGAAAATGTAATACTATTCCTCGGAGCTGTTCAAACTTGTTTAAATTTTTGAAGGCTAGATTATTAAATTTGCTGTTTTATTCCCAGGAACAGTCTACTTTCGTCTCAGTTACACTTTCCTCCACCCCCGTATACATGCTCTGCCTCCTCATACTGTATTGCTTTGTAATTGCACAGTGTTTTGCTTCAAGGATCATCTGTAGACTGTTGGTGACTCCTTCAGATAAAGATTTCGTGATGGACACTGGCATCTTTAGAAGCTTCTGGAAATAAGTCTGTAATCATCTCCCTAATAATTGATGGCAGCAGAGGAAATGGGAGCTGCTATTCTGTAACCGTTTTCCCTGTGTTTTTATTATTAAAGCATAAATGTGCTGTAGGATTGGAACACTTCCCTCGCCCTCTCACAAGGCTGTGCCGCAGCAGAGCTCTGTAATTCCAATTACCGCGGGGACGGTTTGCCGTTCCAAATGAGATCATGATGGGGATGCTGGAAAACGAGGCTCTCTCAAAATGTGTTTCATGCTCTGAATACTTCAGAGATTTTGTTAGAGTGCGATGCTTGGGCTACAGCGTTTATGATTTTAGTTACAGAAGGTGTTAAATCTCCTTTCTGTTTTATATCAGTATCTCTTGTATTTAAAAGGAAAATAGAAAGTATTTCCTGATCTTGAAGTATTCTGGGAATATGTTGCTTGTAGAACTGCAGGCAGATTTCTGCCACTAGATAATCTTACTACTTTATTTTTTTCCCAAAAGACAGGGAGAGAGCATGCATATTGGAGGCCGGAGTAGTATAGATAATCTGCTTGTCCATTTTCATACTATGAGACAAAAAATGATTGGAGCCTGACTACTTACGCCTTTGTTTTACTGAGGTTTTGATTCATTACAGAGCAGACAGTATCACGTTGTCCTTCACTGAACTAAAAGTAAATCTGCCAAAAAAAATCCCCTTTTGTTCTGCTGCTGAGGAACACAGTGGGCTGCCAAACCCTGGCAGTCTGAGTCACCACAATCGTAATAAAGTGTTTGTACTTTTGTGGTTGCTGTTATTCAGTGTCTCCTAATTTATTCATAAGGCCAAGGGACACCTACAGGTTAAAATACTACTTTTTAAAGAAATACTCTGTGTTTTTACTGAAAACAAAACGTTATGAAAAGAGAATGAAATACACATTGGTAACACTTTACCATTTGCTCTTTGGAAGCTTTAATCTTTGACAATAAATACATATATTTAACAAATTCCATTTTCTGTGTAAGAGCATGATGGGATTATTTTAAGCTCCTTACTGAACTCCGCTGTTTTGGCCATCTGATCTGACCTGATAATGATCTGATAACCAGGGAGACTGCTTCCTTCCTTAAAAAAAAATAAAATAAAAGTTTAAGGACAGAGACTGACCCTGGAAATGCCTATCTGTGGTTTATCTTTGATGCGTGGGCTGTGACCCGGAAAGCATAACTCGTGTAATTGAATTTAGTTGTTCTCAGGCTCAATCCCCCAAAAAAGCAGGGAAATGCCAAGTTGCAGTATCTGGATAATGCTCAGAATGGCTGCAGGTAAAGCTGAGTGAACACAAGGTGGCTGTGAATCAAGGATGGGTACCTGTAAGGCTGATGGATATGTTCCCTGGCTCCAGAGGAGATGTGTGCAGGTACCCTGTGGGTGCCTGTGTGTACAGGCGGTGGAGTTCTTGGGCAGAAAGTGGGAGATCTTACAAATTCTTGATTCCATCACCTGTACATGGAGAGGAAATGGATTTCTGTAGATTTTTCTCCATTGTTTAGCTATTTATGGGTAGGAGTCCTCATGATTTAAGCATTGAACTCTAATATCGGTTGTTGAGGCAGAAACAATGATTTCTTTCTATTGATAAAAGAACAGCAGGGTTTTATTCCTTTTTTCCCTGATACATATGGAATTAGGTGTGTCATTTACTTTTCCCCTAGCATTGAGCTATTGAAATTTCTATAGTTCTCCTCAAGAAAAGCCGTATATGGTAAGTCAGATCATTACTGACTTTCCCTGAATCCATCTTGTGGAGCTGCTGAACGCAGGAAGGTGGATCCAGCTGGGTGTGGGTGGTGGGCACCAGGGCGGTGTGGGACATGTATGGAAGTCCATGAGGCAGAAAGTACTATCATTTTAATTGCTGCTCTGAGTCATCCTATCGCTACAGCTGTTTCCCAAAGAAGAGGTTTGCATGCTACTGACAGGACATTCACACAAAGAAAGGAGATGGTAGATAAGCAAATGCAAATATGTTCCATGCCCTCTGTCCTTTGGTTTTGAATACATTCTCCAGTGACGAGTTCAGCATGAAACCCTTGGTGACATGTAATTATGTATGCATTAAGTAAATGGCAGTTGATTCATGGTATGGCTCTTTCAGGGTATGTATTCTTAATGCACTGAGGTCGGGCTGGGTGAGTAGCAGTAGAGCTCTGAGCTTCTCAATTCATGTTGCAATGCAGTCCTGCCTGGCTGCTGACTTCCTTTCTCCTTTTTGCCCATAAAAGGAGAAAAGTGCTGCCATATGACTCGCTTTAGAGAGAATCACAAGGCGAGTGTTGGGGGGAGGTTATTCAGGTAGTTTTGCCTCTCCAAATGGTATGAGACATTCTGCTTTCTGTGTTTAACTTGCTATTGCTAGCAGAGTAAGTGGTAGTATTTCCTTCAACTGACATTGAAGTAAAACATTTCATTCTTCTAATAACTTTTTTTTTTTTTTGCTTTTCCTGTATGGATGAGAGATTCTGAAGGGGAGTTGGATATAAATGAGTTTGGAAAGAAGATAAAAGTCCCAGTTCTCGGGGATTAGGCTGTCCTCCAAACTTGCAGACACTTTTCTGCTGGTGGTTAAAGAAGGACTGTGTGGTATTCTCCCATCTCGTGCCAGTGTGACTGTAGGTAGGCATGCCTAAGTTTATTGCTTAATTTCGCACCATTAAAAAGTTTCATCTCCAGTTTTCCAGAAAACAACCTATTTAGGGGATTCTCTGAAGGCTCAACCAGAAAGCAAATCTGGACATCTTCATGCCTGGAGAATTCCTTGAGCCCACTTGCTCTGCAGTCTTACAGTGACTTTCAGTAAAGCAAGAGGCGCCTGACTTCCTTTGGCATATTCTGACAAAAAGCATAACCCTCCCACTGAAGAGGGTCACATTTTCTCCATTGAGCGAAGGCAATTAACAGTTCTAATTAAGTTCCGCCCAGCGTCTGCTGTGGATTACTAGGTGGTGTTTGATGGGCTCGTAATTAGGCGTTGGAATGTGCAGGATGATCTTGAACTGTCAGCTTCAGCCATGCTGCCTGGTGATGTCCTCCATGCGTGTTCAAAGCCATCTCCGAGCCAATGATTCACAGTATTGACCAGCTTGGCTTTAGTCAGCCTCATACGTTCCCTTTGCTGACTGATGCTGTGAAAGGATTTGACATGGGGGCGTGTAAATCAGCTGTCTCTCCTCTTGCTCAGTGCAGCGCAAGGTCTTTTAAAAATCGCAGCAGAATGGATCTATCTGGACAAAACCAGAATTTTTTTTTCTTTGACAACTATGACAAGTGGAGAACTTTTACTCAACATGTACTTCCTTATGAAATGAAGCATTTTGTCAAGGAGTCCATAGGGAGCTGTAGAAAATTAAGGTTGTTGTCATGATCAGCCATTTCCTAGTATCATCCCTGTCTAGTGTCACTGTAGGTATCCTGGAAACAGAGCAAAAGGACCATACTAATTCTGGATCTAAAGTGATTTTCTTTTTCTGTCTGACTGGTTTATGAATTCTTTTCTTCACAGCAGAACTAGGATGTAGGCCAAGCTCTGTGAGAAGCAGATGTCTGTCTTGTGCCAGCAGTGTTATCATCAATGGGATTTAATAAATTTGTTACTTCACTTGTGTGGGAGGGTTTTTGTTGCATTTTAGGGTTTTGGTTGTTTTCCTTGGAAGCTCTGATACTGAGTTTTCTGGAATGACGATCTTTAGTCGAATGTTGATGTCACTGTTGGGGAAAATTTGTCATTTTTTCATCTTTTTGAATGACAGAAATTGTACCTGTAGTGCAAGGCACTGATTAAAGTATTCCTTGGTAGATTGGGGTGTGGGAGTTTGTCATCTGGAACTATTAGGTTGGAGCAGATGGTGATTTGGTGGACTCACTGGATCAGATTGGCAGCCTCTACTCTAACAGTTATAAATGGTTTGTCAAGGTTTTACATAGTAATATGCATTTTTGTCAATACTGTGGTAGGTTGACCCTGGGTGGGATGCCAAGTGCCCACCAGGCCACTCTGTCACTCCCCTCAGCTGGACAGGGAGAGAAAATACAATGAAAGGCTTGTGTGTTGAGGTAAGGATAGAGAAATCATTCAGCAATTATTGTTGTGGGCAAAGCAGGTTTGACTTGAGGAAAATTAATTTAATTCTTTGCCAGTCATATCAGAGTAGGATAATGAAAATTAGGAACAAATCTTAAATTTCTTCCCAGGCTCAACTTCACTCCTAATTTTCGGTCCTTCCGGCCCCCAAGCAGTGCGAGGAGGGTGGGGAATGGGGTTGTGGTCAGTTCATCACATGTTGTCTCTTCCGCTCCTTCCTCCTCAAGGGCAGGACTCCTCACACTCTTCCACTGCTCTAGTGTGAGGTCCCTCCCATGGGTGGCAGTTCTCCACCAACTTCTCCATATTATCCCAGAGGTGCTGCCACTGTTGCTGATGGGGCTGGCATTGCCTCTGTCAGACATGGAGGAATCTTCTAGCATCTTTTCAGAGAAGCCACCCCTGTAGCACCTCTGCTACCAAAACCTTGCCACACAAACCCAATACACAATACTGTTATGTTTTTAAGACTACTTCAATGTAAGCGGAGTTGGGAGTGGAGAAGTGTGTAGTGAGATGATGTGTACGTAAGCAGTTGTGAAAGGGGTGGGTGGTTTTATAATGTCTGGGTTTTTTGATAGTTCTGTTTTCCTTTGGAAAAATTTTGTATTCCTCTGTTGTGTTTACAAAAACTTGCTGCATGTGTTTCTTTGTGTGCAATTTAAAGGTAAATGGTTTTGATTCAGATTTGCATGTAGTTTTTTAATGTAAATAAGTTGAAGTTTCTAACTTAGAAACAAATTTGTGAAGACACATTGAAAAAAAACCCATAGATTTTTTTTTCACGAAATGCTAATCTTACAAAGTGAATTTCTTCCTTGCTTGCCACCCTGATATGGGTATAATTTGGAGAAGCAGAGTCTCAGCTGCTGTGCATTGGGATGCTGTGGATGGAGCTCTGCCTGCTTTATACCAGCTGACAGTCAGGACCAGCGTTCTGCTGACAGCAGTCCAGGTTTGCTGAAATTAACAAGTAGATGCTCACCTTCAACCTGGCTGAACACATTAAATAAACCCCTAAACCTAGAGAGTGAGGATTTTCATGTGTGCTGTTTTTAATACACAGAGAAACACAAATGCTTATTTCTGTACTCTGGATTTTAAAGCAACTACCATCTAGGTGAGGATGCGATATTAAAGCCAGGAACTATAATGTCTGGAAAAGGTGACCTGTTGATTCTGAAATGCATTGGCTACTTTTGGAATTAACTTCTGAAAATGATGTTCTCCAGAAGGAACTGGGTACTATAATCGTGATGCGTGTTCATAGTAGGAACTAAATAAGGAATGGATATGGCATGCGACTGCACTGTTACATTTTTAGTGCTGTTCGTGACACAGTTTTGTCCTGTGCCAACTAACACTCTCCCAGATAATGCCCAGGCATAGTTCTTGGGTTAGGAGAGACAGTGGACCATTTCCAGAAGGCTGTTTGGACCTGGCCAGGCTGTTTTGGAGGGATAGGATTTTAGTTGTACAGCACACGAGCTGTACCATGCTTGTTGGTTCCAAGCCCAGAGCGTGGCTATGTGCCCTGGTCTGTTTCATTTTCTGACATATGTGTGTCCAGAAATCCTGCTTTCCAGGAAGCTGAAAATTCCTGAAGCCGAGATTCAGCAACTTCTTTGGGAACGCAATGGTAGGACAGTCTTTGTGTGCTTAGAAAAATAGGGAAAAGGAAAAAAAAAAAAAGAATCTTATCACACCTGAAAGTGAGAAGCTGTGTCTGGAAAAATAATCCAGACCAATGTAAAATCATAGAGTAGTTCACTTTCATAATGGTTTTGTAAGAAAAGCCCTAGGGAATACACAGGTGTAATTAACCATGTTGAAAGTGCTATTTTTTTAAAAACATCTATTTGTGAAGCATTCCGGCCTGGCATTTTAAATTGAAAGCAATAAATTAAATATAAGCAGATGGCATCTACAGTGTCCTCAACCAGAGGATGTATATCCTGGCAGGAGTGTAAAATTTATCCCTGTCCTAAGCTTTGCCTTCTGTTAACTAAAGGAGTAGTAGCAACCTGCTAGCTCAGACCTGAATTGGCATGATATTTAAGTTTTGCCTGGAAATCCCTGTCTCAAGCAAATGTTTCAGAATTCTTCTGATTGCCTCCTGTCAAGGAGCTGCAAGTCTAACTTTAATAAAAAACTGTAGGGTGTGGGGCTTTTATTGAGTTGGGTTTGTTTTGTTTTGTTGTTTTTTCTTTAAGTAGCGTTAAAGCTATTGGCATCCTAATCACTTCAAGAGGTCTGGTCCAGCAGACAACTTAAGGGTCGACACTAGTCTGTGGAGTGGTTCCATCTGTCTCACAGCCTGTCTTCTATAGGAGACGAGGAATAGCTGTGGCGACAATGTAAGCTGCCTGGTGATCTGGCTCCATACCCCTCCATCTGGAAGCGTTCCAGTGATCAGGAAACCGAGCTTCCGGTCCCCACACGGGCGGTGACGGACCAAGTGCTGTTCCTGGGATGGAAACTCCTGGCACGTCTTGTGGTTTGAGGGTTGTTGGAGAGAATTGAAGCTTGGGTCAGGATGCTTTAAGGATGAACTGCCCTGAATTACCTTATTACCATTGGCATATCTCTCATCTTTCTGCACAATAGTTAAATAATATCAGTTTAGGAGTAAAAGCTTTGATGAGACTGTGCTTTTTTGGTACCTACATTGATAAGTGTGTGCTGCTGCTGCTCTTTTTTTTTTTTCTTTCTGTATGTTAAATCAAAATACAGACCTGTAACTTCATTTTGGAACCTGTGCTTTCTACTTTTTGGGTAAAGAACTTAGAAACCATGAAATAGTATTGCAGTTGCACAATTAGGATTCGGTCTGGCCTCAGACACACACCTCATCTTATTTAACTCCTGTTTCGCCTTCAAACTCCAACATTATGCAGTCCATTCTGCAATGCAGCTGCACTTAACTCTTTATTTGCAAGCAGAATTAATTTAGCATCTCTGCTCTTAATGCTTTGCTGAATACTGATCA
This sequence comes from Jacana jacana, assembly GCA_013400555.1. NCBI lineage: Eukaryota > Metazoa > Chordata > Aves > Charadriiformes > Jacanidae > Jacana > Jacana jacana. The sequence goes on along the minus strand of VZTM01024295.1, from coordinate 94,923 downwards.
TACAGCCTTAATTGTTTCTTACACAGCAGGAAACTTCCAAAGTAGCAGCTGTGTTTTGCCTTAAGTCGAATTGGTTGTGGACTAAAACTGCTCAAATCCCTGAGTGGATAATAAGCTTTACTCCCAGCAGGTCCCCCAGACTGCTACGCTGAGGGTACTGAGCTGACTTCTGCCTTTCATTGTATAAATGCATTTTAACTGGGGATAAATTGACTTACCGGCTGTTGTCAAAACAATAAAAGAATTTTCTCTTCTTCATTAACATCTGATGGTTTGCCTCCTTGTTGACAGCATTAAGGTGTTTGCTATGGTTTCTGCAGTGTCTTGTTTCTGTCCACTTTTATCATGCTGGTGTTCAAGAAATGATTACTTTCCTTTCTTCCTGACTCAAGGAGTCGGGAGTGGAGTGGTTCCTTATAAACATTTTTATTCACCCTGTGTTGAGGTCAGATTTTTGTAAGGAGTATCTTGGTATTTAGTGATTTTATAAACATGTTAAAAGTGTAGTCCTTCTTGATTCCCCTTAGCTTTCTTACAGAAGACTGATACTACTCTTGGACTGTTTTTCCCCACTTTTAAAGAAATACTTGGTTTTAAAAGACCCCTAACTGGAAATTTGAAGCTCTTCCAGTCGGAGTAATTCATCCTCATTCTCTCCCATGGCACTTGCTTTCCCACTCAACAGCATCTCTCTCAGTCCAAATATCTTCCCTCAATGAACTTTCCTTGCAGTCCATTCCAGGCAGTTATTGCTTGCTGAGCAAGAATTGCTTCCTGGCATCTGTTCGTAGTCCTTTTTCCATGCCCATTTCATACCCCTTTGTCATATTAGCTTTACAAATTGGACTGACAGTTTTTACATTCCATTTTAGATTCTTTTAGTTTGGTTCTGGTTTAGACTGAAAGAAATTTGGATATCCAATGGATACATTTAAAAAAAAAATTAAAAAGCAGATTTCCAGAATGTAATGTGCATTTTGTTAAAAATCTCATTCAGTACTAGCTACTCATTAAGTTGTGCTTAGGATAGCTATTCCATATAAGTTGCCAAGTTTTTGTAATTTCATGATTCAGGTGGCCAGGAGATATTCCTTTATAGTTACTGGGATTTTTATTTCCAAAATGTAGTTTTTCCTGTATGAAAATGTGTTTGGACTTCCGAAGGTAGCTGTTATAGCCTGCTTCCCAGCCATAGTCTGTAAGACTTTTGTGAGTGTATTTTGCACCTGTTATGTGAGAGCTTATTGTTGCCAGCAGTCTTCATTTTCTCCATGAAACAGAAGAAACTGGTCTAATACAAAGATACCAAAATTACCTCAAGGAAATTCCCATTTACCTTCTTCTTGCTTTATGTTAGATCTCAAGATTTTTAATGAGCCTCAGTAGGCTTTTATGCTCTAATTAACATATTTTAAAACAAAACAATTGTTTTGAAATATACAAATTCTGAAATTTCTATAAAATACATTTTATCTTCTATTCTTGCATCTATTTCACAACTTCTATGCTATTTTGTTTCTTATAGCAATATTTTATTTTTATTTAGTGGAGCTTTAGCCTGGATTTTTTTTCTGTCCCACTTGCAATCAGTTTAAAGGTTTCCAGCATTTCTTTACCATAATTAAACTTGTCAGTCTTGTTCTATAATTAATTCTATAATTCTATAATTAATTCTCTAATTAATTTTCTTGAAAAAACATTTTGGTTCAAATACTTCTGTAGAATTTGGTAAGACATGTCATGTGCGTTTGAAGGGAATGTAGTAGTTGTTCACTCTCAAATTATGATCTTTGTAGTCAATTTCCATTTAATATTTCCAGAAAGAAGCAGAATGTAGTATCTTTTTTTCCCTTACTGAAGTCTTTTTACTTCTATTTTCTTTCTTATGATAATGGGTCGTGAAATCAATTAAACTATGTTCCCTCGGGCTTCAGTGACTAAAAACTTCTGATCTTTCCACATTGATGATCTGGAGTGGATCAAATAAATGGATCAAATCATGGCTTATATAAGTACAGTTCTGCAGGTACCTTTAGTATGAGATTTTTTAATTGATTAATCAATTTATTTAAGGAGTTTAGGTTGCAAATGCTTTCCACCCCTTTCTCAGACTAATTTACAGCCTTTTTTCATGTCGTGACATAACATTAAATGGAAGAATGTCAGTATAGTCTGTGTTAGATTTGATTTGCCTTTTCAAACTTGAATTCCACTTTTTTTTTTTTTTTTAATTTCTGACAGTTATCTACATTTCACAGTTCTCTTTCTTTACCTGCATTGTTTCTGTTCTTTCTAGTCTCCTTTTCCTACCTATAATCCTTTCGCATTATTTTCATCCACTCTGTGGATCTTCACTTTCTCTCATTCCTGGTAATAAATCTGATCTAGTTTGTGTTTATCATGAATCTTGCTGCTTTGCTCTTATCCACTCTTTGCAGTTAACATCAATTACATGAAGCTTGGGAAATATCTAAACTTTTAGTAGTGTGGGAGTTTGTGGTCTGAGAAGTGTGATACCCGCTTTGAAACGTTTGCACAGATGCTCATTTAATTAGTGCTGGCATTCCCGAGTCATTCAGACTTGTCATTTTTGTTGTTGTTGGGCCAAGAGGGAAGAAGTCATAGAAACATAGAATGGTTTGGGTTGGAAGGGACATTAAAGATTATCTCGTTCCAACTCTCCTGCCATGGGCAGGAACACCTCCTACAAGACCAGGTTTCTCAAACCCCATCCAGCCTGGCCTTGAAAATTTCCAAGAATTGAGCATCCACAACTTCTCTGGGAAACCTGTTCCAGTGCCTCACCACCTCCACAGTAAAGGATTTCATCCTAGTATCTAGTTCAAATCTCTGCTCTGTCAGTTTAAAACTGTTACACCTCGTCCTGTCACTACACTCCCTGATAAGAGACCTTTACCATCTCTACTGTAGCTCCCCTTTAGGTACTGGAATGCCTCAATAAGATCTCCCCAGAGCCTCCTCTTCTCCAGGCTGAAAAACCCAAACTCTCTCAGCCTGTCTTCATAGGAGAGGTGCTCCAGCCCTCTGATCATCTTTGTGGTTCTCCTCTGGATGACTTCTTAGAGATCCATGTCATATTTTCTTATGTCTTCAACGAGTAAATGCTGTAGAAAACAATGGTATCTAGAGCTGGTTTTTGCAACCCAGTAGGGCTGGTGGAGGGTCAGTAGTTGTCTCTTACTACATCACTGCTTTGTAGGAAATGGAGGTTTTCAGGGTTCTGTGAGGTGCTTTCAGTTCTTTCTCTGTCCAGAGGTGTATTTGCTTTGAATGTTCTATAAGGTCATTTTCCCAGCTTCTTTCCCATGCATCCCTCTCCAGAGTTGACTAAGCATCTTAAACATGGTAACAGTAGTTCACTATCCTGATGTGCTGTCATAGAATCATAGAACTGTCCAGGCCAGAAGGAACTTCTAGGGTCATCTAGTCCAACCTCCCCACGGTCAGCAGGTAAACCCCCAGGTGTTTCCCTTGTTGAGCCTCACCTTGAATATCTCTAGGGAAGGGGCCTCAACCACCTCCCTGGGCAACCTGTTCCAGTGTTCTACCACACTCAGAGTAAAGATCCTATTCCTGATATCTAATCTAAATCTGCACTTCTCCAGCTTGAAGCCATTGCCCCTCGTCCTGTCACTGCAGCCCTTTGTAAACAGACCATCCCCAGCCTTCCTGTAGGCCCCCTTCAGGTACTGGAAGGCTGCTCTTAGGTCTCCCTGGAGCCTCGTCTTCTCCAGGCTGAACAACCACAGCTCCCTCAGCCTGTCCTCATAGCAAAGGTGCTCCAACCCCCTGATCGTTTTTGTGGACCTCCTCTGGACCTGCTCTATCAGGTCCATGTCCTTCCTATATTGAGGGCTCCAGACCTGCACACAGTACTCCAGGTGAGGTCTCACCAGAGCAAAGTGGCAGAGTCACCTCTCTGGATCTGCTGGCAACACACCTTTTGATGCAACCCAGATCCTGTCCTATGGTATTAATTGACCTTTTGCTTTAGCCATAATTCATAGTAGAAGATAACCTTGTAGCAGTACTCATTGCGGGGAGGGGGGAGGAAAAAAAAAGACTATGCTTTGAAGGCATTTAAGTAACTTTTCTGTTTTTTACTTAGCAATTAAAGCACTTTCACTAATAACAGTTCTTTTAAACAAATTTTAAAACCCACAGATTGCAGCCTCTGTCTAAGTATCGGGAAGGCTCTGGATCATCTTCGACAAGGTAAGAGCTGACTCCAGTGCTTTCTGTCTTGCACAGAACAGCTGTTTAGCGGGTTCAAACATCATAAATGATAAATGAATACTCAGCCTCCTTTGAATGGCATCCTGTTTCATAGTTTTATTGTTGCACCGAACTGAAGCTTTCAAAAGGCTATCGGGGCATAATATTCACGCCTTGAGGTTTGTATTTGTTTGCTTTTCTTATTATAGAACAACAACTGAGAATTCTTTTTCCCATGTACTTTTTTCATTTACTCCACTGTTTGTTTTGAATCATTTCACTGTTATTGTTCTGGTTTATGTAAACCCTTGGGACAGAATTGGCCTAGGCAGAGAATGGGATTTGTTCTCATCCCTTTTGAAGTCCTAATTCTGTAATTTTTTTATGCCTTCTACTGTCTTTTTTTTTTTTTTTTTTTCCTCCAATCTTGACCAGTTTCCCATCAAAGTCTCTGAAATAAGTTTTAAACACCCTCCATTGCTACAGAACTGGAGAGAATTTGCAGCCAGCAGCAAAATAAAGCAATGCTGAAAATAGACTTTTTTCCCCTAGAGAAAGGGAGTTCCCTGACTTGACCAGCTACTAATTGGTACAAAGGTTTGTTTGCACAGAGGAGCTATTCCTAATTAGTTCCCTGTGTGGGTGCTCTACTTGAAAAATTAGTGTTACATTCTGATTTCATTTAATCTGCTTTCATAATGAATTGTTATAATTTGCAGTAAGGAATGAATTTTTAAGGGAAAAAAAAAAAAAGTCTGCACCACACCACCCCGAGTTCCAAAAGATAATTCCTCCTTAGGCAGTGATCAAGCACTCTAATTATTTGGAAATTAAATGAATAAAAATCCGTCATTAGATAAGAGCTGTTTTTCAGTCATATCTTTATAAATATAGCTGCAGGAATACAACCATTTGTTTTTCAAAGCCAAAACTTACTTCAGCTGATTTATGACCTGATGACTTGCTGTCTGTTTTTCTATAGTCATGAGAATAGTGAGCCAGAATATTTGGGAAGAAGAGTGTTTGTGGAGCTATATTAGCATCGTTGAGGTTATGGTTGAAAGGATGTTTCACTTCCAAGCTTTTCTGTGGTGGATTTCTTTTTCTTATTTTGACTTCATCTTTGTTCTGGCAGAAAACTTAGGTTGATGTAAGTTTTTTTTTTCATTTAGAGGATTGAAAAAGTGACGTAAGAGCCAGACCTTGAGAATAACTGTCCCCAAAATTCCTTATGAAAAGCTTGGTCCCCTTTTTTTTTTTTCTCAGCTTTATCTCCCCTCC
>VZTM01024295.1:31389-89351 GCA_013400555.1 Jacana jacana | reverse complement strand
CACTTTCAGAATGGAATGATCACCGTTAGGCTTTTAAATTACATTATTTATTTTGGTAGTTTCAAAAGATTGGACTGCTTTAGTCAGACCTCTTTCAATGTAAATATTGTTTTAAATAAATGTAGCCATTACCATAAATTGCTAAATGTTTTGGATATGCGTTTGAATTTTCATTATTTCATTACTGTTTCTTTTAATTCTTAATATAAGGTATACCAGTACCAGTGAACATTATTTTCATTTGGCTCTACCAGTGTTGGCAACAGTTTATGATAAAATCCAAATTAAATTGAATCTGTTCTGCAGAATTATATGGAATAAAATTTCAGTCTAAGTACCTGACTGTTTCAACCTGGCAGCATTTTTGAATGATATTACTTTAAAAGTTTCTGGATGTTTCAAATTTCACCTTTAAAAGAATAATTTCAGTTTTCTATGGATATAATCTGGATGTTTCCATTTTAAGACATAAATTTCGTCTGAAAAATGCGAGAGGGAAAAGCACAGGGATTCCAAGTGTAATGTTTGAATGTTTTTCGTGACAGACGGATGTTGAATGTTTAGCATCACCTTTTTGGATATTTGAATGTGAATTGGAACCACTGTATTTCAAGGTAAGAACCAAGTGTTTTGTATTAAGTATAGTACTTTAATTTTACTACAGTAAATTAGTTTATTTCTTTTATACATGATTTGCAAGAAAGCTAGAGTGCAGTGTGATGGACTTCACTTGGTGCAGAGTGTTAATATCTTAATCGAATGAGTCCAGTGTTATTTGAAATTTTAAATATTACAGTTCAGTTGTCCTAAATTTTTATATTCCATGAGAGAAACCACACCAGCAACTCTGCATGATCTGTTTATGGGATTTAAATTTATCATTGAGTATGTAGTTGTTTGATTAGCTGTTGCCATTCAGAGTGGTGGTTCAGTTCTGTCTCCCCCATCTTTTGCTTCAACACCTGTATTCATCTGGGATGTTGTGCTGGTTTAGGGAAATTGTTGCTGAAAATTGCAAATTGGATTGCAAAGACTTCTTGGAGGTTTAATTTTGTCAGCTTTGACCTCTGCATCACCTCATCATGGACTCAAAGAAGCATTGGTGTCAACACAAGGAAACTTGCAGCGACAAATTGTGGTCTTGGCTTTAAACATCTCTTTTCTCTTGGCTCAGAGGGAAGGTTTGATACGTAAGGAAGACTGCAAAGGGATTGTCGAACGAACAGCTGCATGTTTACCATGTAGATCATAGGGAACACAAGGGAGATCTCAGGGTCACACTTCACATGTAGCCAACCTGTGGCCAGCACTGCACCGGAGCTCCAAGGCTACAAGTCAGATGATGGTTCTGGTAGTTCTCACCCAAACACCCTCCTGTGTGCCATCCCTTTCTGGGCTGCTGGGAGAAGTGAAGCAGACATGACATTTCTGCTGGGCGGCTGCAGCATGTATTGCTTAAAATCTGAAAGGGAATAATATCTTACTCTATAGGCTGTGTGAGATGGTAGCTTTGATCCAGTGGTTTCTCAGAGAGATGGAAGCCATTGAGTATGAAGAAGACTTATTAAGCTAACCCACTTGAGTAACAGTGAATGCTGTCATTAAGTCAGCTGCAGTGAGAGGCACCCAACAGGAGATGTTGTGGGAAAATGACTACAAAAATTTCAATTTTTTTCAGGTTAAAACAAGCCTGACATAGCAGNTGGGAAAATGACTACAAAAATTTCAACAAGCCTGACATAGCAGCAGCCAGACTGGCTTTCTATCACAGCAGGGTTGCTGTACCCAAGGAGCACAGCTGTCTCAGTGGCAGCCTACAAAGTAAAGGTGTTTGCTAATCATGTGGATGGTTGTTCAAAGGAAGTAAAGGCACCTGCAGAGGAGTTTGGAAGGTGTAGAGATGCATTAATTTAAGGGCACAAAAGATTCTGGTGACTGTGGATCCAGTGTAGTTGAAAGCCAGCAATATTCCTGTTCTGTTTCACTGGCCGGGTGAATGAACCCAGGTCCAAGGGAGAAGGTGGGTGTGAGGGGTGGAAGGGAAGACTTAATAAGGTTAAAGGCTACAATAATAGCTTTGACAGTTTCTGCAGTGTAGGAAATTATTCTTCTCTACCTTATAAACTAATGATGGGATAGTTGTAAGGACTGTATACTTAACCAGTGAAGCTACTTTATCTAATTTATTTTTGTACTTTATCTTTTTCTCCCTTAAAAGACCTTCTAACTTTCTGTTTTGTTATGGTTGAATGGAATTTAAAATAGGAATTAAGTATATGACAGGTAATTTTTTTTTATTTTTTTTTTTAAATAAGCTTTCATTTAAAATTTAGGGCCCATTTGACTTTTTAAGTGAAGGATGATCTCTCTGAGGTGGAGAGGATCTCAAATGTAGTGCTTCGGATGTCTTACCCACCCTGGCAGGGAGCGCTGAGATGAGCTCAAGGGAGACCTTAGAGACAGGACAAGTTGAGTGAAATGAAAAAATTAAAGTGAAAAATGATCGGAATGGAGACAAACACTCTTTAACATGTGAGAAGAAAGAGGAAATGATGAGAAATGTGGAGTGTGAAATGAGGAAATAGAGCTTTGCTAAATTATGGATTCCTTTAAACTGTCTGTAGAAAGTTAATGTTACTACAGTGTAGTTCACTGCTTTTATTAATTCCATTGGTAAGAAACACAACCAGTAGGAAATATTTTAGTCTTTTTTTTTTTTATTAACCTGATTAATTTTTGAGATCCTACCTGTTTACTAATAGAGAGCTTTTACAGACGTTAAGACAAATTATTTTTTCAAAATGAAGCTCTTAAATATGCCTTTAATGATCTTAAAGATTCTTTCAGGAGACTATGACAAAATGTGGACCACAGAAACATGTAAACAATTCTACAATAAATGGTTCTGAAAATCAAATCTTCCTACAAGAACAACAAGCCAATGATAATTTCTAAGCTAATACAGCAGAAGCAATTCTCGGTGCTCATAGCTGTGAGCTGTTCGAGCTGTGCTGAAATGGCTTATATGATAAGGTTTTAAATTTCTCTTAGTGCAAACAGAAAGATGCAATCTCTTAGGCTGTTTCCTGAACGACCAATATCCCTTATATCTGTTTTGAAAAGTATGACATGAAATACTGTTTTCACTTTCCAGACCTGGAATTTTCTTAATCAGTTCAAATATTTGTATAACTGTTTGCACAAATGGTTTTGTGTGTACGTATGCATGGGTATGGTGATCTATTAATGTTATTTTTTAAATGACCTCAGGGGGGCAGGAGGATGTGGGGTGTGAAGAGAGTAAACTACTTTTCATTTTCAATTTCCTGTTCTGTAAGAATACATAGGAAAGTTTCTTAATTAAGTAATATCATAAACATAAGTTAAAAGATGAACTATGATGATACTGCTCGGGTCTTTGGGTGGTAAATATATGTTTAAAATAGTTTATGGGAATTAGGCATCCTTTTCTACCAAAACTAGGATGAACTGTTAAGATAAAGATAGCAACATGAAACATTTAACCTAATTCCACCAATTGAATTGCATGCCTAGAGTGCATTTCGGAAACTTCAGTAAGGAGTCTGGATTCATGCTTAGGTGCCAGAATAGCTAAAGCTGGATCTCTCAAGTGAATCTGTATTTCACATGCAAATGTGTCCTTAGGTATGGCCTCAAGTATCATAACTTTGACTAACTTTTGAGCTTCTTTTTCAAAAGTGAAGAGCAGTGTAATTGTAGACATTCAGAATGCATTTAGACATTTTTTAGAAAATAATTCAAAGTTCAGAAACAAGATGATAACGTTTCACGTCTATTTCTCTGCAGCCTATGAGAGATTGATCTTTTTTATGCTCACAGCACTGCTTGTACAGGAGTGTTCTGTGCAATGTAGTGAAGTTTTCAGCCCAGATTGCTACCTAATTCATTGCCAGGGTTTTTACAGAGAAAATGCATAGTTTTAGGGAGAAGTGTGAAGAAAGGTAGAGCAGTAACTATGGTTTGTTGCCTTGGATTGTTGGCCAGATGTGTTTTCCGAAGAAATGGGCACACTGTCAATATGGAATTCAGCTTCTGAGCTGACTTGGTGTGTAGTGATGGACTGTGAGTCAGTCAGAACCTAAAATTAAAATGCTTTTCCAATGTTTTACATCTTCAAAGGAAGATGGTCTCTGCCAGCAGGTGTTAGTGATGAGGTGTTTGCTAACGTACAGCAGTGAAACTTGGTGAAGTTCTTGAAATCAAGGGTAGAATCTTTCAGAAGTGAGAAAACCTGCAGACTATTGACTTCCCCTGGAACAAAGGCTATAATTTTTTAACCAACAGTGAAAAGTAAGGCTCTGTAATACCTGTTTTTTTTAATGAAAGCTCTTTCAAAGAGATTTTTCTTGCATGAAACAAGATTGCAAACATCTTTATTTACCACATTCACCTTCATTAACACAACTTGCTGACTTCCTTCCTCAGCTGCAGCTCTTCCTACACTCAGAGGTCAGAGAAGAGCAAGATCAACAAACCACACATCTGGCTGTCTCTCTTTCCAACTGGAACAAAGAAACAATTTTTTTTTTAATGGCTTTTTTGAGTTAATTGTAAACAATTTGGTTTTGGAGTCGCTGACTTGCACCAAATGTTTGTCGGACGCGGATGTAGGGAAAAAGGACTGTGTCCTAATGTGATTCCTCTGTGGTTAGTGAGGAATAAAAAAAAAAGAAATCACACACACACACAAACAAACAAAAAAAAAAGGGAATGTCTTGATCCTTCTAACGTTGAAGTATGCTCAGAATTTTGAGTGCATGTGTAGGACATTTCACAAGCTTAAAATACACGCTTTGAAGAGGCAGAGAGACAGAAGTAGTTGCTCATTTAGTTTCCCTGTACTTTGTATACAGCAATACTGATTTATTTTTTTTTTTAAGCTCTATTTTTAATACTGTTTTATGTATGTACAAATTGATAACAGACTAGGCACAAATAACAGGAATAGGGGGGAAAAAATCCTATTTTACAATGAGAGTTCTGATATAATACTTTTTTTCTTGTATTTATACTGTTTCAAAATGCTTTTTTCCAGTAGCCATCAGGAAACTATATTTACATTTATTAATCCTTAATTAGCCTTTTGAAAACTAATCTTTTCCTAAGCGGTAAAATATAACACTTCTTTCCCCAGTTATTGTAATTTTTTTAATACCTTCTTGCATCAGGTAGCATCAGTTTGTCTAATTTACTACATTTACTTTTTTCTTTTTTCTTTTTTTTTAAGTGTTTTATCTAAAGTAAATAGTAACTATGTGGTGTGGCATTCGGTACTTTCGTAGTTCAGAACAGGCAATACTAGATTTTTTTGATGTACAGCCCTTTTGAAGCTCCAGCTACTTTAAAATACTTTATTATGCCTTTGTATGTTGGGTTTGAGCTCATGTAACTCTGATACTGCTGTTGCTTTGTTTCAGGTGTCTGGCACAATATTTTTATTTATAACCTGATCATTCTGCTAAATATTTACAAATGTCTTGATGTGATAAGTAAATTGGTAATACAGGTTTACTAGTAGATTTGACTGCTTGGAACGATGCCCAAGTTCCTGACAATAAAATGAATCATCTGAAGGAAATGTTTTCTAACATTTTATCTGCAGAAGGAAACGAGGCACCGTACTACGATTATTTTTTGTCAAGTTTAGGTGTTTGAGGTGATAATGCCACTTAGTGGATAACAGGCTTAACTGCAGCCTTCTTTCCAAACCAAATCAGGTAGCAAACAGCTATCTTGACTTAGACTGAGGTTTTTCTCCTGGCTAAAATATGCTGATTGTAGCATGTTTTCAGATAAACTTTTATTATCAATTCCATTTGGGGAAGTTTATGATTACCCTACATTTTAATATCATCCACAAACTGAATTGGGTCTTTTACTACAGAATTTTAAACTTCTTATAGGAAAACAAGGATCTTTCCATTTGCATATTTAATTTGATTGGAAAGATTAAACAACAGTCTCGGTCTTCTTGCACTGGTTCTTCAGCTTAATGAAATGTAATTGGCAGCATGGTGATAATTTTGGTGGTTTAGGCAATGCTTGGTTTTAGCACTTAGGGTTGGAAGATTGATGGCTGAGCAAATTCTGAACCAGAACAAGCCCGTTCTTCAAGAACTGAATTGAAGAGGACCAGACGGGAAGTAGTCAGTGCCTTTTCTTGGGTGATGTTGTGCAGGGTATACACAAAAAGGGGAGTATAGGACTGGGCTGAGCCTTGTTTTAGTTGGACTTTTGTAGGCTTCAAGTAATTCTGCTTTGGATTGTCAAAAAGGTGAGATAGATGCCAAATAGCTCTTCCACCACTGACATTTATGATTATTACTTCTTGAATATATTCTTTTCATAAGGTCTCTTCTTTGTGAAGTAGTTTGCATGGTAGCTTTAATAACTTTGATATATAATATAAGTATATAAAAGTTCAAACTTTTTTATCTTAGACCATTGTATATGTGCATATATATATATGTATAGTTTATATCCTCTGTATGTGTATATTTTTCTTCTAATATTAATGTATCAAAAAACCCCATTCTGTAATAAAGAGTACTATCCTCTGCAGCTTAAATGCTTTTTTATGGGAAAGGTTTTTTGCCCTGTTGAAAGATATATTGATTTAGGTATTTTTATTCCTCTCCCGTCTTTAAACTCTGTTCTTTGAACTTGTTTTTTCCCCATCAACTCCCATACTCTTCAGTAATTGAGCTTTTTATTTTTTTCTTTCACTTAATCTCTCAGGCTTTTCTGAAGTTTTCAGTCACGCAGCTTTTTATTAGCAAGTCAGTTGAATAAACTGCAACTGAAAGAATGATTGGCTCAGAGGAGAAGGGAGAAAACATGTTTTAATTTCCAACTGTTTTTCATTACAAAATGGTTTTATTCACGATGAATATTAGACGGAGTTGGGTTGGTTTTGGGTTTTTCTGGTTTGGTTTGGTTTGGTTTTTTTCAGAAAAAGTCTATTTTCCATTTATTCATCCTGAAATTGAGAATACTTGAGTTGTTTTTTTTCCTGTCCCATCCTCCAGAGAACTCAAGCCATCCAAGTCATGAGATAAGAGGAACCCACGTTTTAAGACCCACGTTAATTCTGAAATCACGTGGGTGTTCTATCTCCCCCTAACTCTGGACACTGCTGTTGTAAAACCGCTTGTGTCTCCAAACACCTGGAGCAGAGGGCTTTGAGTCAGCCAACAGAAACTTTAGTTAAAGTGATGATTCTAATCCTGATGGCTATTAGCATTACAGTTTTAATCTTGTTTTATCCTTTTCTTTTTCTTTTTCCCCTGTATCAAGCAACTCCTTTGTAGTTCTTGGTTAAGATTCTACTTTGCAGCTCTCTGTGTGCATGTGCATATGGACATACATTATGCACATTTATGGGTCTGTGTAATCTTCACACAGCTTCAGTTTTGTGACAAGCTACGTGGCTGTTTCTTGGAACATTTTTCAAGTTAACTATTTAAGTAGCTGTTTGCAAATCTAATTTTTTGTTGGAAAGGAATGAAGGATGCTTTGGGGATGGCATTATTTCTTTCACGTTTGACCTCTGTCACCTCTGTTGGAGTGTGGATGGGGAGTTAGTTGCAACTACAAGTCAAACCAGTAAGGCTGTTGGGTCTTTTTTTATGTGAAACCAAAACTTAAAAGTTTGCTCTAAACCTCAACATAGTGCATTTTCTATAGTTTCTGGTTCTAAAAGGCTTGATTTGCCTTCTTTAATGCGAGTACTCAACAGAGGCAGTAAGAAAATGTAACCACCTCACGCAGGTTCTGATTGCAGATAATTGGCATTTTAAAGCCAGTATATCTCATCCTGAGTACCTGCGGTTTAGTCAGAGACTACAAAAGGAAAACCAGAAATCTGCCTTCTTTCAACTTCTTAACTTGAAAAGGAACAACGCTAATTGAAAATTATTGGAAAAGGGGAAATATAAAGGATATTTCTCTTCACATGGAAGAAGCAGGACTGCCGCCAGGGGCTGAGATGTGGGACTGGGATGTTCTGCCAGAAACGCTCACCATCTTGGGACACCACTCGCTGCTAGGCCCAGTCACCCCTAGACTGGTTTATGTTCCAGTAGAAATGATGGTTTTCATAGTTTTGGAAGCAAATTTACAGTCACAGTTACTTTTAAACTTAAATTCCGAGTTTTAAGTGGGAGGGAAAGCTATATATGTATATATGTATTTATTTTTTTAAATATTGTTGCTCAGTCTGAAGTGTGATTATTAAAGTATTATCTAGATTGATTTGGCTTAGAAAAGTAAGGGTGGAGGGGATACACCCACTCAGTTCTAGTCCCAGCAAAGGTTTGTGTTGATGTGTGCTGGGAGGTGGCGCCAGTGATTGATATAAACTCATTATTAGTTCCAGTCGTGTCCTTACCCCACCTTTCCCGAGGAGAGCAGGCAGTAGGCATCTCAGAAGAATGAACCAATTTTTATTGAGAACCTGAATTTTTCGTGTTTTTGAGTCAAACTGGGGGCGGCCGACTAGCAGCAGGGGGTGACCCTGCTCTTGCCCCTGCTCCTCCTCCTGGCCATGGGCTGCTAGGGGAGGTTTGAGCTTTGGGCTTTTGGCTTTTTGCTCAGGGGGTGGAACAATTCTCTTGTTTTCTTCATGTGATGGGGCCTCTGTTGGCTCCTCCATCTCGTATAGGGGAAGGTGGCAAACTTGTAGTAAATGGGCTTGTGATTCATCACCACCCAAGTTTGTCAATGAGCTGAGATTAGATTTAATAGCGAAGCAGGAGTGGCGCATAAAGTCACTACTCTGCATCAATTTTATTGTCTTAATAAAAAGTTATTGTGCAGATTTCATTGCTAAATTAGGGAATAGCTTCCAGTAGTCATTTGAATTAATTATTGCAGAGCCTGACGGGGTCAGTATGTTATTTTAATTTTCATTTACACTTACAAGAAATCTAATTTTTAATTAAAAGGATAGTTTTAATTCAGCACCATCCACAGTTCTCCTTCCTTATTCGTCATCTTAGGCAAATATCAGACTTGTGAACCCACCCGAAAAAGTTGCAGTGGCTTTTAGCAGCTCATGTTGGGGCATATAAGTTTGTTTGGCATTCTGTGCAAATAAAACAAACTATATGAAAATAGATTTACTCATACTTCTTTAAAGTATTAGGCACAATGCAAAATTATGAAGCTCTTTATGTTTACATCATTAAGAAGGTTAATGTTTTTGCTTATTAAATAAATGCAGTTTTCAAGCCAGGCTATTTTCCAGAAAAATGCCATGATCCCAGTCTGCTCCTGTGCATCTTAATGAATTGAGCACCTAAGCATTTATATTTTCCTGTAACGCCTGTATACTTACAGGTTCCACTTCTTGCTCAATATTCAGTCCCCTCAACTTTTAATTTGAATATGAGAGCAATCTTTGTAAAATTCCAGTGTAACAACTTTCTTACCTGCTTTATGTTTAATTTATAGTCCAGTAATATTTTTTTTTACTCAGTCTTTCTGCTTACCAGTCCATCTGCATTTGTGGAATCAATTTGTTTTTTTCCCATGAGTGGACTGTTTTACATTCCTGTTTACTGAATTTCTTCTGGTTAGTATGTCCAGTTTACCAAAGTGATTTTGAGTTGTGATTCCATTTTCCATAATATTTTAATTCCCTTCTAGCTTAGTGCATATTTTAAAAGGTTATTTTCTTCTTCTCTATCACTGTTTAAAAGTACTGAGCAAAACCAGATCTATACAACAGATATCAGATACTGTTTAAAAATACCATCCTCTTTTGCCAGTAAACTGCTGACAACTACTCTTTCGGATATTTAGTGCCACAGCATTTTCTCTCTTCACATCTCCAGTCATTTGTCAATTCTCCCTCCTTTATGTATTTCTTTACTTTTTTCAGTTTTCCTATATGCTTATACAAGCATATTGATTTCTACATCTAAATTTTATCTACTTTGTCCATTGGAATAACCTGTTCTGTGTTTTCATAATCATTGAATCACCTGTGCTCCCTTGCTCCTGAAATCAACTTTCTAAGAAACCAATTTTTGACATCATGATCTTTAGTTTGCTGTTTTCTCCTTGTTTAGCAGCCCCTGCTGTTTTTAATTAATTTCTCCTGTATTGTCATCCTGACTGTGTTTAAGAGTAGATTAGATGTGGTGTTGAGGGATATGGTGTAGGGGAGAACTTGTAGAGTAGGGATGATGGTTGGACTTGATGATCCCATGGGTCTCTTCCAACCTAAATGATTCTATGATTCTATTTAGTTAATTCTCCCCATAAGTATCAAACAAGTCTAAAATAGCCATTCCTCTGCAAACTCCTCTGTGTTCTAGAAACAACGATCATCACTCCAGGAGCTTTTAGAAATACATGGTCAGTTCACCCTCCTCAGGCTTCTTGCCCAATTCTGTTATTCGGATGCCTCCATACTTCAACAGAACCTTCCCATTAACTTTCTTAGGATTAGGTGGTCTCTCAAATTGCTGTCTGGGGATGAAACCTGTTCTTTCCTCCTTTACTGTCACCCAGAGACACATAGGAAGTTTTTCTTCTACCTTTTCGTGAAATTTTAATATTTTATATATATATTTTTTTGAGTATTTTTTTTTTCTAGTGAAACTCTTGCTATTTCTATCAACGGCATTTTAATGCAATTTGGTCACCAAGTTTTCTTGTTTTGTGTAATGAGATATTAAATAAGACCACTGTTATACAAATGGAAGTGTTTTAAGCTGATAGCAACTAATCCCTACGAAGATCCACATTTCATCTGTAGTTCCTCAAATCTTGAGCTATTGATACACATACTCAGCCACAGCTGTGTTAATGCCAGTAATGTCAATGTTTCTTTGAGCAGTATTAATTGTCTGCTTAGCCTTTTAAGATATTGACTTCTCTCCCCTTTTCTGGAAAAGATTGCTTGTAAAGACTGCTTCAGATCCACTTCATACAGATTATTACCCTCCAAACCAGAAATACAAATTTAGCTGGCAAACTGCTTTGTGTCCTGCGTACGGATACATTCAGAGCAGATCACTAACGAAATGCAATGAGAAATCCAGTCACTGTAGGATTTATGTCTGGCTTGACTGAGATTAGGTGTACTGTTTTGGCATTTAGGTATTAAAAAGAGAAGTATAGTAGATAAAGAACAAAGTCATTGTGCGGAGACTTATTCCTGTTATCAGCTGGTACAAAGAATAACTCGAAAGTAAAATCTCTCTGAGGGGAGTCTTTACCAGACTTGTGTGAAGAACATGAATATGATGATTTTCTTCTTGGTTTTTCGGAAACTTACATTGGATTTTGTGGGAGCAGAGTATAAAATACTCCGTGTGGCATAGACAGAAGCCTAAATAATTGACAGTCATTAATAGGCAGAAAGGACCAGAAACTTTTTTTTTCTGCTCCTCATTTTTCACCTGAGTCTTCCATTTTGGATTCTGTGTCAAAGAATATCTATGATCTAGAATAGACTTTTCACTCATTATATTCTCAACCATTGAAACTTTTTCAAATACCCAAGTCCTTAGATTTCCAAAATTGAGTGTATTCTAAGGTGGTCTATTTCCTTTTCACTATGATTTTGGGTGAGAGAAGACACAGATGAGGAAATTTTAAGCGGAAGAGGACAATGTGGCTGCTCTTGTCTCACAAGAGTTTGGAAGAACTAAGTCAAACTCCACCTGGAAAAATAGCAAAGTGGTTTTGCTTTGAAGGAAGAAGCACTTAAACTAGCCAAACCTGTTCTGGTTTCTGTTAAAGGTATCTCTCTCCCATCTATCAGTTTGGTAACTTTGCTTACCTGAGAGGATCGACTGGGAGAGGCTCCATCTATGGTGTGCAGAGACTTTGTGTCCCTCTGTTGTGTATAAGCATCTGTGCCCTCTGCAAATGAGGGTACTGTAGTTACTCTACACTCCGGTGGAAGGATCAAAGTGCAACAGTGTTTTCTTAATTTAAAATATAACTTTATTGTAATTATTTAATTAGCTTCCATTCTACTTTTTTTTTTGTTGGGGTTTGAGTTTGGGTTTGGTTTTTTGTTTGTTTATTATATCCTATGAATCAGAATCAGGTAATTTCCTTGCCTGCTTTTCATCTTTTTAGGATGGCTTTTCTGACATTAACATTCTGTTCAAAGTGCATTCAGGTGTGAGGGTTGGCATGTAGAAAAATCCCTCCCTTGAATAAATTACAAGTTCATCTGAGGTAATTTTTCTTTTTTTCTTCTACCTTTTGATTTTAGGAAAACCACGAGCCAAGATCTTTAATCCTTGGGGCTACAGGTACTAATATTGTTGGCCATCTCTTTTAAAGATTTATGGTTAGTGAAAAAGGTATTTGCCATTACAAACCATTTATTAACCCCCTTTGACTTGCCCCACCTATTTTGTAGGTTTTAATTGTGTCCTGCCATCTGCATATCAGTTAACAGCAAAAGCTCTTGGCTTGCCGTCCTACTTATCTAGGAATTGTAATAAGATGATTGTTCAAAGCAGAGAGGATTCTTTTATCTTGGGTTACTTTCACCTTGAGCAACTTTCTTCTCTGATGCCACTTCTCAATTCTTTATGTCTGTTTTGGGGGGTGTTGCGGTTTCTTGGAGTGTTTTAGTCCATTTATGCTTCACCTGAGTATGGAATGTGTGGTGCTGGCTTTTTATTCACTTCTGGGTGAAGGTTGCTTCTTGGTGTATGTTATTATGTGAATATGTTATTTCTTACAAAAATCTTATAAATGCAGTATTTAGGGGCCAACATTGGGGATATTCATTTTTCTAGAAAATGAATATAGCTTGCCCTCTGAAAAGAACTTGGGTGTGTTGTCCGTGCTTTGTAGAGATTACTTTAGGTACTTCACTGTAAAATATCTTTAGTGAGTTTTTGCAATTAGCACCTCAAACACAAATATATGACTGTTTTTCTGTTTTTTATCTTAATATCATGACACATTCTCACGCTTATTTCTAAAATAAGTCCACAGAATAATAATACCACTTTCCAAAATTACCATCTATTTAATAACAGACTATTAAACATCAGTTGTTATATTTCTCTTAATCAGTGCAACTACAGTTTATAAAATTTACATATTTAATAGTAAAACAACCGACAAGAATGATTCTGCCATATCCATGAAAACATTTTGGATGATAAGAAAATCGGAGAGATGATTAAAAAAACCCCCATACTGTGGAATTTGATGTGGATGAATATAGCGTACTCTATATAAGCAGGACTAATGAATTGCCAAAATGCAGAAAGCAAAGCAATTGTTAAAATAAGGCTGTGCAAATAATGCTTGAGGGATGTGTAAAGCACAGTTTTCAGCAAGACACAACTCCTTATACGTATTTGTCTCCATACGCGGATGCATTTGGAGCACTGTACCCAGAGCCAAGTGATCCCTGGGAATTTAGATCCCTTGGAGAGGTTGCAGAGAAGGGCAGTGCGATTGGTTAGGTATAATAAAAACTGAACTATTGTGATCGAGCTTAAAGAGCTTTCTGAAGAGCTTCAAGAATAGTTCAGACAAACATCTCTGCAGAATGACAGAGCTGCTCTCTTGGGGTCTGGATAACCCCCCCGTCCCCCCCAGCTGCAGTGATGGCATTGCCATGAACGGGAATCAAAATGCTTGACTGTTCCTGACTCTCCAGCACTGCAGTTTTCACAGCAATAGTATTCCCAGTTTCTTACCTATGGTAACATCCATTCTGTTTCCTGAGCCTTGCAGAACTCGATTCCTGTGCTGATTGTGAGAGGCATAAGTAGGGGATGTGTGGGTGGGGAACCCCTGTGAAAGTACTCCAGTTTCTGCCTGTACCTTCACCCTGTGGATGAGTCCAAGCGCTGCAGCATTCCAGGTTTCTTGGAGCTAATCTGACTCAAACACTTTAAGAGATTAGGTAGTTTTAATGTTTAGTTCATAGAAGAAAGAGAAGGAAAGAGAAAACAAAAATGTCTGTAGTAGAGAAGTCAAATGCAATTAAAAATGATCTGTTGTATCTTCATTCCTCTCCCAAATAGAAACCAGGGCTTCCTTCAGAAGTAGATTATAATTGTTAAGAAATTGATGGAATTTTTTAGGCTTTATTAATTTTTAATTTTGTTAATAAAATGAAACCATTTTTCTGTGTCTGGCACTTCTGCTATTTCCTTACAAGAACTTCAGCAAACTTTAGAGGTGAATATCACAACAATTTAGAATCATCCTCTTCATCTGACAGATCATCTTGTGTTCAAATGCTGGTGTTTTTTCAGAACCACAGTTAATTATTCATTCAATAAGGTCAATTCCACTGCTTTAATGATGCTAATGGGCTAGTACAATATAATTCCCTCAGACTGCAGAATGGATGCCTGTCTCATCTCATGTACATGTTCCATTAGAAGTTCCTTGTAATTCATTGTCACTCTTGAACTTGGGAGTCTGTTATTCCTGAAACTCCCTATAAAGCTGCTCATGAGAACATTCCCAGCCTCTCTTCATTAGGATCATGGAATCATAGAATGGTTTGGGTTGGAAGAGACCTCAAAGATCATCTTGTTTCTGCCATGGGCAGGGACACCTCCCACTAGACCTGATTACCCAAAGCTCTATCCCTGACCTTGAACACCCCCATGGATGACGCATCCACAGCTTTTCTGGGCAACCTGTTTCAGTGTCTTGCCACCATCTCAGTAAAGAATTTCTTCCTAATATCCAGTCTAAACCTCTTTTTTTTCAGTTGAAAACTGTTTCTCCTCATCCCATCGCTACACTCCCTGATAAAGAATCTCTCCTTTAGGGTGACCTAAATGTAGGTATTTGCTGATCCACCTCATTGTGACAAAAGCTTTTTGGACTCTGTTTATGTAGGCAGGCAGACTGAGGAAATAGTATCTGGCAAAGGAGCACCACTGAGCAGTGAAGGGTTGGGCTAGTGAACGTCTCCTTTTTCAATCACACAAGGCTTAAATGTCTTGTCTGTTAAACCTTCAGTGTAGCTACAGCGATGGTGATGCTTTTGAGATGGTACAGATTAACTTCGTCCTGTGAAGGAAGGAGAAATAAATTATTACTTCTCTAGTGATGTATATAGTACTATAGCCAGAACTACAGTATAAAACTCTGCACTTCAAACTTATGTAATAAGCTGTGTGTAAACAAAGATTTTCAAAGAAGAGTTAAACAACATGATATTTCGCTTTGGACATGCAATATTTGATAATACCCAGTTTGTGAACATTTACTAAATTCCAAAATTGGATTTCAGTATATAATAAATATATACTTCTGTATATGTAAATAAAATCTGTGGCAGATTTGAAGGGTTGCGTTTTGAGGGTGGAAGTACTTTATTTCTCATATTTCAAAAATAAACTGATTGGTTCAGTGGAGGAAAAGGAATTTATTTTCCCATCCTAGATAATGCCTCTAGATTGTTAGGAGTAAATTAGTTAAATTTTAGGAACACAGTGATGGGTAAGAAAACCAGTCTCTGTTATTTTTTTCAAGGCTCAACATTTTTAAATACGCTACTGGATAATGGTATATAAAACACAAAATGCTAAATGTACATTCTCCTTCGTTACTGCTTTTACTGCTTATTTATATCTGTGTGCCACTAATTAAATATTGAGCATCTGAAATCGAGTAATGAGCTTTAAACTGTCAATGGTAGCCTAAAAAGCATTATCTCTAGACTTTAGTAGTAAGCTTTAATGGTTTGGAAAACAGTTGAAAACACGGAAACGCGACTATCATTGTCATGTCAACATGTCATAATTTTTAAACCATACTGTTAAGAGTTGGAATTTTGAGGGAGTTGGAGATCCCTCAAGAGAAGCTGCTATCATTTAGGAGTGCTGCAACACCGATATTTTTATGTATGCATTGAGTCTCATTTCAACATTTAAACTGATTTAACAGTGAAATAAAATTATTTCCAGTTTAATTAAATGGAATTATATGTTCTTAAGTTAAATCTTTCTGATTTTTTTCTGTGCATCAGCTGTTTATTTGCATTTCTGTTGTAACCAGAGTATGTATGCTGCTCTGCTCAGAATTTATCTCATTAGTTAGATTGAAATCTCATTAAAAGTTATCCTGGAAGTGACTTGCAGTTCCTGAGGTTTGGAATACGTTACTAGAGTTTTCAGGGAAAGATAGTTTGGAAGATCCAAGTACCGGGAAGCATCAAGCTATATAGAATAAAATAATTCAATATGGGGCTAAGAATTATGTTTAGTAGTACTTCCATTAAGATGAAGGTTGCCCTTTTAATATGGAGTTAAAAACTTAGTGTTAAATGATGAGTTACAGTTTAAAATGAAAGTTTCTTGGAATAGATCTTGGGTTTAGGTGGGGTTTTTTTAGGAAACCACAAAGAAATTATTTGAAATCATACAAAGGTAAGGCATGTTTAGCAGCTGCCTGAACTGTATCTTCTAGGTGTTGACGTTGAATTTCACTGGGTTTTGGGTTGATGTACATTGGAAATAGCTGGTGTCAAACCAGTGCTTTTGAGATAACTGGAGGCTGAAATACCATTGAAAACGGGTATAAACTTTGTGGCAGGCTTGTTTCGTACTTGTGACCTAAATAGCTGAGTCACTTTCTACACAGGGATTGAAGGAGAGGGAAATAAAATGGAATAAAAACCTAAAAAAGGCTAAGAAATACAGTAAAAGGTCAGGAAAAATACTGAGAAATCTCCAGAGCCCTGGTGTGCTGTACTTCTGCAAGGAGGCTCAGAAGCCAGAGCTTGGGCTCATGACCTCAGGCTACTCAATGCAAATGTGGGCTCCTATCTTCGGGTTTTTGGCAAAGGGAGCAGCTTTCTCGCTGTTCGAAGGATGCTATCAAGTCTCGGGCTGCAGTGCTAACTTTGGCAGCAGAAGAAATGGTTGGATATTCTCTGAAGATTGAAGGCAATGAGGTAAGATGTGGCTTAAAACGAGTTGAAGAATCCAAACTCAGCCGATAATTTCAAATGTGGTAGTATTTCATAATAATATAGATTGTTTCTTTCAAGGTTGTGAAAAAGAAATAAGTGTATGCACATTATCTTGTCCCTCTTACATGATGCTGATAAAATGTATTATGCTAGCACAAGGAAAATGATAATTGAAGATACGGTTTCTAAGGCTGTATAAAAAGTATTTTGCTTTGTTTGCATGTTTTTCCCCTTTGTAGGCTAATCAGAAAGTCAGACTCAGTTAATACAGTGCAGATCTTGTTCTGAAAGTAAAATTGTTAATTTTTTTCCTGCATATAAATGTATGTAAATTTGTGAATAATGGAGAACGTTTCTTTATGTTTCAATGTTGTATATGCAAGACGTTGCTAATTGTAAAGGGCTTGACAGTCTGCTCGCTGGATTTGTTCTGGAGAGAATATTTTGAAGAAGTGTTTAATGCAAAGCAAAGCCATTTGTTAAACAAAAACCTGGTTTACATGAAGCTGCGTGTTCTGAATGGACTATTGATTAAATTCCTATCATTTTAGGGAATGAATTCGAAATCTCCAAGCCTTACATTACCTTCCTAGGTTTTCCTGCTATACAATATATCACTTATGTGCATATAGAAATTAGGTTTGATGATACTTTTTCTTCTGTAATGCTTGGGGGGAAATTTGAACAAACCTTTGTCTTCTCACAAGGAGTGTCAGCCATGTATTAGAATTATTATTTTTTTTCTGTGTGTTGTCTGATTTTGTAGATGGAAAAAAAGTTAAACTGAAAAATAGATGAGCATCAGATGTGACCCCTGGGAGGCACGTTTTAAATTCTGAGAATATTTATCTTCAAGGCAAAAATCAGTTTTCAATCTGAGTTTTAAATCTAAAATTACATTTTTCTATAGTCCTCCAGGCAGACTTCTTCATCCTTGTATGTGCTTTTCATGGTTTAATTTTTCTGTCTCCTAAGAAAAGTTTGTTTGCCCGAAAAAGCTGTACTTTTTCATAGTTTCAAAATAATACGTCTTCCTAAGGACTGTACTGATAAAACAAATTTCCTTCATATTTTCTTCCTTTTTTGCCTTCCATAGAAACTTATGTTTTGGAGCAATGGTCACTTTTGGAAGTTTTTCGTAACTTGAAATGAGGAGGTTTCTATGATGTTAAAAGATAGGAATAATAGATAAAAAGGCAGAGTTTGTACTTCTTTCTTTTTTTCCTTTTTTCCCCTCTTTTTATCTTTTTTTTCTGTTTCCAAATATATATATTTTTTTAAAAATACATGGAGCAAGCTTTTTAGCTTTTCTTTTTTTCTTTTATGGTAATATTTTATAAAGCCTTACTGATCAAAAACAATTGAATTGTTTTTATCTTAAATTATTTTCATAAAATAAGATGGATATATGCTAAAGAATCCAAGTCAAGGATTAAGACCTCTTGGTTTTTTACACTGAAATGGTATTCAGAAATCTTGAGTCCAGAAATATAGAGGATTTACAAATACAGATGTTGTTCTGAGTTTGTTTCTCTTGCTAAGTAATAAACTCAAAATATCTGTCTGTACTTTGTGATATAATGATGTTTGATATCCCGTTGGCTGAATGGAATTATTTCTGTGTTCATCCAAGGTCTTACTCTCTCTGTCCCCATGCATGGGTATCACAGAATTGACCACCAAAATGTTTCTCAGGGTCCAGAACTTGCCATAATGTTTAATACGATGCAGACTGTGTCAAGCCCTTAGTTGTAGTATTCTAAGTTTTCGTGTATAACTGTTTGCGATTTTGTTGCATTTACTAGGTTTGCTGGGATGGGTAATCTTCTTAAGGTCCTTACCAGGGAAATTGAAAACTATCCACATTTTTTCCTGGATTTTGAAAGTAAGTTCAAACAATTACAAGACAATGAGAGAATCTTTTCCCTAACTTAGCAGCGAACTGAGGAAGAACTTAAAACCTGATTGCTTTTAGTGTGTATTTTCCAGCACAACCGATCTGTCCAAGTCCTTGTCTCTCAAACCATTTGTTCACTCAGGACTCCTTTTCTCTTCCTTTTCTATTTTTCAGGAACCAAATGGGAAATCTTTTAAAAGTTCTCACTTGCACAGAGCTTGATCAGGGGCCAAATTTTTTCCTTGACTTTGAAAGTGAGCAAAGCTTCTTGCCTGGCTTGCCTTCTTTGCTTATTATTTCCTACTAAACTGCATGCGCTTATGCATCATAAAGCAATTCAAAAGGGATTTGCAAACAAATCAAATTACACTTCAGTTGAATATTGCTTTTTGATATTTATAAAACCATACAAAATTATTTAAATTCCTTCTAGGCAGAGAAGGGGACAGAATGATAGATACAGAAGTCAAACCTTACCTTGAATTAGTTTCAAAACATTTATGAGCCATTGTTAAATTTACATATTGATGAACTTTACCTCAGCTTTCTTTAACAAATCAGACTTAAAAAAACTCTCTGTGTTACTTCCTTGAATGGAAATATGTATTGGAGATTTTTTTAAAAGTAGAAAAAGGATAAGCGGTGGAGGTGGCACTATTTTTGCCTTGTTTGGTGACAAATTAACTGGGATTATGATAGTTTCTAAAACGCGGTGAAGTGGTCAAAGTGTATGTACTTGATTGCATCTCTCTTAATTGCATGGTTATCAGTTTGCAAAACAGTGTTTTGCATTCTAATTTCCTTTTCACATCTATATCTAATTCCAAGCTTTCACTTTTGATTGTTAACCATTTCCTTGCATGTACTTGTAGACATTGGCTTGAAAATTGGTCATCAAATCTTTAAATATGGGTTAAATCTTACTCCTCTACTTACGTGAAAGGCTTTTTATTTAGAATGCTAACAGTGTGTGATGTTTTGTCTCTTAATACCTTTATTCTAAAAAATAATAAATTAATAAATGGCAAAAAGTGGTGAGAGAAGCCAGTGCTTTTAAAATAACTTTGTTTTAAACCATCATTCAAAAGAGTATTTCAGGTTATTAGACACACATCTTGTCACCTTGAAATAGTTTTCTTGAATTATTAATTCCTGAATTACTGTTTTCTGAAAAAAATTTACTGGCATGCTATGAGACTGTATGTGTCTATGCACTCTGAAGCACTGGTTCAAAAAGTCATTTAAATGCATACTTAAATCTAATGAAATTGTTCAAACATGCTTTCCTGGATGAGGGCTAGAGTGTATGACTATAACTTTGCACATATCTTAATCTTCTTATCTAGATCTTAAGAAGAATCAGTTTTTAAAAAGTTAATTGGTTAGTTGGGGTTTAGGAGGAGGTACTGCAAGCCTTGTATCCCTTTTTCCCTTCTGCCTATATCATTTGAGAATTTCATTGTAAACCTGGGTTGTCAAACCTTCAGCCAAACCACCACATAATATATTTTATTTTCCTATCAACCTTTCGAGGGCTTTGATAGCGCTTGGTGCCTTTGCCAAGCTGCAGTGAAGGTTTTCAGCTGCTCTGGGCTCCCAGGTTTAATCAGTCCCATCATGTCCTGGATGGTAACAAAGTTCTCCTGACCCAGGCTGCAGCCTTGGCAGGAACCATGTGGTCTGGCAGTGGGAAGTCTTGACAGAGAGGAAGGGGTGGAGGGTTGAAAGGGGAAAATAATTGTTTTATTAAAGTCTCAGAGGTGAAGTTTGGTTGTTTTTTTTCCCAGAAGTCATTGCCAAGAAGTGAGCAGAGTGAAGCTCCATCTCCCATGGGAGGTGACCAGTGGTTAGTGCAAGTACATCACACACTAGTCAGGCACATCGACCTAGAGAGGAGCAAAACTGTCATCTCCAAATTTCAGTGATGAAATTGATAGGTCCGAGTGACAGGCTAAAATGTTTTACTTGTGAAATAAAGTTCTGGAGGGTTTTATGGCATGAAAACTTGTCAAAGGGATGTGACTGAAGACGCTTTTAATTTTTTGCTTTGGTCTCCTTTAATTAGACACCATATGGTATAAAAGTTGGTTAGTGGACAAAGGTAAGAGCCTGTTTGCATGTTCGTTGGACTTAGTTTTCAGTTTGAGCTCATGAGTGAATGGCCACTAGAGCTGGCCTTTCAGAGGATGAGGGGTACGTCGAGTTGACGTGTTTACTGTATTTCATTGTTTGCATCGAGATACTGCTTTCTAGATGCTTGTGCACTTTTTAAGCCAAAAGCTGAAATCTCAAAGGAAACCTGTCAGCACTATTTTGGAAATGCTTACAGATTTTTTTGGATACTGTTGCCCTGGTGGTTTTTGTGCTGCTCTTCGTTTGGTATGTATCGGACCTGAAAGGAGGTGACATACTTCTTCCTGCTGTGTGTACAATGTGCCACACAAATGCTGCTGAAACAGCCTTTTTCCTCCTATGCAGGAGTGGAACATACAATCTGTCTTCATGCCTTGAAAATCAGAGACTTTATGGGCTGATGTTGGTCAAAAGTAATACAAGTTTTTATACAAAGGAGCAGGAAAATAACGTTAAGGTGTTAGATTCATTTGACAGTAGATATAATCTGTGCTGTCATCCCATGGGTGATGCTTTGTGACATAGCTGCATACCCTTGTGCTAGAACTGAAAGGTACAAACACATGGTTGGACCCATTGTGAATGGTACTGCGGTGGGTTGACCCTGGCTGGACACCAGGTGCCCACCACAGCCGCTCCATCACTCTCCTCCTCAGCTGGGCAGGGGTGAGAAAATATAATGAAAGGCTCATGGGTTGAGATAAGGGCAGGGAGAGATTATTTAGAATTCACTGTCATGGGCAAAACAGACTTGATATGAGGAAACGAATTCAATTTATTACCAATCAAATCAGAGTAAGATAATAAGAAATAGGACAAAATCTTAAACCACCTTCCCCCCAACCCCTCCCTTCTTCCCAGGATCAGCTTCACTCCTGATTTTCTCTCTCTCCTCCTCCTCAGCAGCACGAGAATGAAAAATGGGAGTTATGGTCAGGTCATCACCCATTGTCTCTGATGCTCCTTCCTCCTCAGGGGGAGGACTCCTCACACTCTTCCTCTGCCCCAGCCTAGGGTCCCTCCCACAGGAGACAGTCCTCCACCAACTTCTGCACCATGAGTCCTTCCATGGGGTGCAGTTCTTCAGGAACTGCTTCACTGTGGTTCCTTTCCAGGGATTGCAGTCCTTCAGGAACAGACTGCTCCAGCATGGGTCCCCCACAGGGTCACAAGTCCTGCCAGCAAACCAGCTCCAGCATAGGCTCCTTTCTCCATGGGGCTGCAGGTCCTGTCAGGAGCCTCCTTCAGCATGGGTTTCCCTTGGGGTCACAGCCTCCTTCAGGCATCCACATGCTCTGGCATGGGGTCCTCGATGGGCTGCAGATAGATATTTACTCCACCATTAACCTCCACGGGCTGCAGGGGGACAGCCTGCCTCACCATGGGCTGCAGGGGAATCTTTTCCGGTACCTGGAGCATCTCCTCCTCCTGCTTCTTCACTGACCTTGGTTGCTCTCTCATATTCTCAGCCCTTTTCTCCCAGCTGTTTATTTCCCCCATCTTAACTATGTTATCACAGATATGCTACCACTGCTGCTGATGGGCTCGACCTTGGCCAACAGTAGGTCTGTCTTGGAGCTGGCCGTACCACCCCTGTAGCTCCCCTGATACCAAACTCTTGCTATGCAAACCCAGTGCAGATAGCTGTGTGGGAAAATGAACGTGTTAAGAACTAGCTGTTCAAAAAAAACCACACCAAACTACCACTTCACCTCTCTTTCACACTTACTAAATACTCTTCCGCTCATTTCAGGGTGATGTGGATGACACCATGGTTATTTTCTTGTGAATTACTGTTTTCCTTTTAATGAAAATTTTGAAGAGGACTTCTTGTGTTGCATCTTTTGACAAAAATGCCATTCTGAGGTTGTGGTTTTTTTTTCATTTATTTAAAATATATATTTAATTATTATGTTGATTTTCATCAGTTGTATTCTCACTTTTCTCATATGTGCTTTTCGCCAACTTGTGCTTTTCAAAGTTAGCCATAGCCCCTGCAATACACCTCTTCTATGCAATTCTTGAGGGTTTGAAAAGTGGACAGATAAAAACAGAAACATTTTTAAAACCATATGTTTTCTCACCTAATTCAAATGCTGTCTTGTGCTGTATTTGAAAATGGGGACGAATCATGAAAGAAAAAGAAATTGGTATGTCTCAAAATTTCACCTTCCATTTTTTCATCTAACTTTTATTTTTTTCCCCAGAAAATTTTAGGCTGAAAAAAAAATGTTTAATAAAATCATGTCTTTCCCCTCCCTTTTTTGCAGCTGCAATTTTTATGACACCTTTCTGCTGGCATTATTCTTGATTCCAAACTGGGAACCAGGTGTCATAACTCCATGGTCATACTTGAGAGAGCTTGAATCCAGCATTGATTTCAGTTCATGTTGTATGGCAAAAGTGGTTCAAGTCTGCTCTCCAGCAATCACTTTGGAGTTAGGCAGTTACTCTCCATCTGCAAGAAGCAATTTGAAGATCTATTCAGTCCAGCCTTGAAAGCAAACAGGAACAAATGGGTCCTGTGGTAACTTCAGCGTGTGAGAATAGTGTTCTCCTGTGCTGGTGAAAACCCTTGTTTTTTCTTTGAGGTGAAATGCAAACTGTATGTATTCAACCAGAATACCCTTTTTTTTTTTTTAAGGTTGACAGAAAGCTTTACATAAAGAAAAATAATTTCTTCATTCCTGGAAAGCGAACTGTATTGCAGTTTTACCCTTGTGTCTTGGCGCAGTTGCTCTTACTCAAACTGCTACTTACTGGATTTTATGATATACCACTTTGCCTTAATTCCTGTGTAGCTTGCAACTCAAAAATAAGGTTAGGAAGAGTTAAGTGCATGGCAAGTCTTGAGAGTTTGTTGATTTCGGGATTTCGCCAGCCATAGGGTGAATTGCCTTGAAATGGATTTTGTCAGTTCATGAACCTTTTTGTCATTAGATACTGACCTTCTTTAAGTTAGCCACAGGCAAATGAATTCTGGGTATTTGAGGCTCTTTCCATTGCAGCTTTCAAGTGCTCTTTTTTGCAGAAAATCTATTGTCAAGTTACTGCTGCCCATAGAGAGCCTTTTTCAGGCAAAGTAAACAAATAATTCCACATGAATTCTTGGAAATATTGGAAATTCTTCAAGGTTGAGGTAACAACGATTGGTTTTGAACGTAGAAGACTAAAGCTTATGGGTTATTGGAAGGAGATGTCCTTAAGTGACACCTTCACTGTCCTCTCCTCAGCTGCAAAAGCTGTACTTTTTATAAGACCGAACTCTAACCTTAACCTGAGCAAGTGCCCTTTTTTCCTAAATGTTGTCTGGGTAGACTCATTCCCTCATCCTAATTTAATCCCACCTCCCCCAAGAATCAAGGGCACTTACTTTCTAGGATGTGTGTTGTTGTTCATTCCTCCCTCCCTACCCCCCACCCCATCTCAAGAAAGTTTTGATGAATTTTTCAATGATCATTGTTCATGTATGATTGAAAGTGTCTGTTATTAAAATGTATTTAGCAGCAGAGTGACTTCACAGGTTTTGCATAGTAGGATATTAATTAATAGCCTGGCTGCACAGGCAGCAAGGCTGGAGATGTAGTCTGTGTCCAGCCTGGGGGAGATTAAAGTCTGGTTTCTTGCACTGCAGAGAGTGCCCTAAGCATGAAGCTACACCTTCGTTGGAGAGAGTCTGTCCACTCTGCATCCGCTGTGGAGCTGATATCCCTGGCACAGCACCATGCCGGTAGCAAGTATTAACAATTTAGGGAGCTTCACTTTGTTCTAGCCAGTTTGAAAAGGATTAAATTAAAAAATCCAGTGTAGGCTGGATAGGGTGCTGTTTCTACCTAGTACTATTCCTTTTAGTGTATGGAGTATAGCAGATTGTGACACTCTCTGAAATGCAGTATTCACTATCATTGTAACGCCTCTTGTCTTTTTAAGGACAAACTAGCTTTTCATCTAATTTTATCCCAGATTGGAATGGGAAAAATCATTGTTGTGGTGAGAAACTTGAAATAGGGCTTTACCACAGTACAGTAAAATACAGATACCGCTCTCTAACTTGCAGTCAGTGGCTGGTGGAACTGTTGGCTACGGTCAGCGGAGAACAGGGCAAAGAAAGCTGAAAGCAGAGCTTGTAAGACGCATTAGACTCACTGTTCTTTTGGTGGGCTGTCAAGGCCAGGCAGTTCTGATGTTTTTTTGCAAATAGGACTCCACGTTCACTGAAACGCAGCCACTAACCAGCCTCGGTGGGAATCCTGCTAACCTGCAATCCGTTTGACTGAGGGTGGTCTGCATTTCAGATGCAGAAAGGCTGTATGGCTTGGAAATACTTCTTTTAGTAGTGTCTGTTATCTCTTAAAGTTAATTACTGAGATATTGTTACATTTGATTTTCTATTGGTCAAGGCTTCCTATCCATTCTGTTTGTATCTGATCTTGCCGTATGAGTACTAATGTCTTGCCTAAAAAGAAGTTTCTATACTTTTTCTAATGCGCACTTGGTGGAGAGTAAGGTAGATACGTTGTGCTGTTATGGTTTTTGTGAAACAAGCAACAGGTATTTTCTAAAGAAAAAAAAAAAAAGAGCACTGTAAAAAAGCTCTTTGAAAAAGAGCTCTTTAAAAGAGCTCTTTAAAAAGAGCTTTCCCTCTTTTTAAACGAAATCTGAAGCCCCATCCAAGACATGGAATAGGACATTGAAAGAAAGCATTTTTTCATGAAATGGATGAATTATTGTATCCTGGTTATTTCTGATGGAGCCAATGGAATAGCCTTTCTCTACAGAGCTAAAATTTCTGCTTTCTAAATAAATATTTGCTGGTAGAATCCGTATATGCGAGAGTCAAGCCTGGACTGACTCTTGAATTAAGTTGACAGAGGATTAATTTAGTTGTCAGGGTTAATGTTCACCCTGGAAACACTTGGGCGGAGGGAGGTGAAAGGCTTTCTTATTTTGTCTTATTAAACACAGCATATTCTGAAGGCTTAGGTACTGCAAAAACTCAGACTTGAAATGCAGTAGGTCCAGTGATTATGGTGACTTATTATTGAGACGGTTTGCATTTGGTGTGGGTTAGTCAGTGGCCATGGTTTCATTTATAAATGGGCTCAAGTTACTTAAACACATTCTATTTCTCTGGTGGAAGAGGGACAAGAGGTGAGCACTGCCCAGCTGTGATTCCCTGGTGCATCTTTTTTGGTTTTTTTACTCATCCCAGGGAAGCTTGGGTACTGTTAAAGCAGAAAACCAGAAAAGCAGAAAAGGCAAAATCTGCCACAAAAAGTCTGTGTTCCTTTTAATTGTTATTGTTGACAGCAAGATGAAAACTTTTTCTAAGTGATCAATTGCAGGTATCATATCTGACCATTTTTGGCAAGCTTTTCAATGTAAAATCCCTTTTGAAATGTGGCCATGGTCTTATCAGAACATCTGTTTGCATAAAATATATTTCATAAGTAAAATGCATGTGGTTTGTTTTCTTTTGTTTTGTTTTTTAAAAAAAAAGCCTGAGACATCCTCCCTACCTTTATTTTTAAGCTAAATACTTTCAGCATAAATACAAACTGCTTCTGCAAATGCAAGCTAAGCCTGTTGCTCTGTAGCCTTTGCAGCCCTTTTCCTTTTCCTTTCCTTTCTTTCCCTCTTCCACCCACCTGCCTTCCTCCAGCTCCTACTTCCCCACGTGCTGGGATACTACAGAAAGCTCAATTGGTTTCAAATAGTCAACCTTCCCTCAGCTTCCAAAAGATGAATTGGGAAATTTTGAAAAAGAGTAACAAAAAAGGGTGTTACTCAGAGCCGTTTTTAAGTCCCATAGTGTTTACACTTCTGTTGGGGGCTAATGCTTTATAAAGCAAATAAATTCTGAAAAGTAACATAGACATACCGTGTTAACCAAGCCATGCTTCAGGTGACCTGAACATGCAAATTTTGCACTCATGAACTGTAGTAATAAATTGTTTACTCTCTTTTGTGTCTTAATATTCACCGAAAATGTTAATTAACTTTTGTTTAGCTATTGAAGTATAGATATTAATTTGTAGGTAACTTCTACCTTCCTACTCTGTTCTATGGTATGAAACTGTTTAGCACAATTACCACTTTCTTCATTAAACTCAAGCATTTACTGTTTTGTTCCCTTCTTTATCACAAGGGGACAGACCTGTTACATTCTGTACCTGAGATTTCTTGCAGCTTGGGGAAAGAACCAGTCAGTGACACTAAACTTCATATGACCAATAGCCAGATACCAGCTGGGATTTTCCTGTTTGGGGTACTTTTTGGTGCTACTTTCCCTTGCTTTTTTGGAGGATGGTGGAATTTTTTCAGTTGTATCAAGTATTACAGTGGATATAAAATCCAGCTGAGTAAGCTCAGCTTATTTTTACTTTTACTCATTCCAGCTCTTAAAGACGATTAGGGAAAACATCCAGAATAAAAGGAATGTCAAATCAGTATCATTTCATGTGCCCAGTCTCATGGGACTCATGGCGATATGTGAATATAGAATAGAATTTAAAATATTAATTGCTTCAGAGCTATGGACACATAAGTCTCAGCCATTCATGGTTGGTTGGTTCAAGGTCCATAGGTGTCACATTTAAAGAAGTTATCCTAACCTGAAACCTCATGGAGAGGCTTTGAAAATGCCTGCTTTTTCCATACTCCCCAAGTTAAACCAGCTCATTTGTTTCTAATGCAGGGTAGGTAAATGAGGTCTGTACTCATGTATGGGCGGAAAACTGTGTCACATTTCATAAGGAGAGTGAGAAGACTAAATATAAGTGGTACTTTTAACGTTTCTTGTCTATTAATGTAGAGACTTAGGCAGTAGCTCTTCATAATCGTTGAGCTGAAGATACCTCATTGCTTTTAATTCCAAGAAGTAGTCCTTAAGTCCTAATGTTCACCTTCAAAGAATTTTTTTTTCTTCCATAAAAATTAAAATTCTATCTTTACAAGGTAATACAAATTTAAGTAAAAAAAAAAAAAAAAAAAAAAGTTGAATCTGTAGAAATTTGCNTGAGTCTGTAGAAATCTGCTGGGACAATGTGTTGTGGTTTAACCCCAGCCAGCAACTAAGCACCACACAGCCTGTCACTCTCACCTCTAACGAGCGAGATGGGGGAGAGAATCAGGAAGGTAAAAGGGAGAAAACTTCCAGATTGAGATAAAGGCAGCTTAACAGATAGAGCAAAAGCCATGTATCCAATCAAAGCAAAACAAGGAATTCATTCACTGCTTCCCAGCGGCAGGCAGGGGTTCAACCATCTCCAGGAAAACAGGGCTCCATCACGTGTAACGGTTACTTGGGAAGACAAACGCCATCACTCTGAATGTCACCCCTCTCCTTTTTCCCCCAGCTTTATAAGCTGAGTGTGATGTCACACAGCATGGAACCAGCATTGGTCAGCTGGAGTCAGCTGTCCCACCTGTGTCCCCTCCCAATTTCTTATGCCTCCCAGCCCACCTGCTGATAGGGTGGTGTGAAGCAGTGCATAAGCACTGCTCAGCAATAACTAAAACATCCCTGTGTTACCAACAGTGTTTTCAGCACAAATCCAAAGCATAGCCCCACCTACCAAAAAAACCCAAAAAAACTGTACCCCAACTCTGCCCCAGCCAAAACCAACACAAATGTGGTTGCTTCTACAAATACTGACTACAATTCTACATGTAGGTTGTCCAGTCTGTAGTCAATGGTAGTTATCTGTATGTTTTAGAAGCAAAGAAGGCAGAAGATCTCTGCCTGGTCTAATGTGTTGATACTGTAGGGATAGCATCACTTCCTGGTGTCATACTGCTTTGAAAATCCCATTGGGTGGGATTAGAATGGAAAATTGATCTACTTCCAGATGCCATTTCTCTGAACAATAAAGGTCTACAGGTCACTCCCACCCACTCTGAAAACTGATCATTGACTGAGCTGGATTTATTTTAGTAGCAGGCATGATCTTTGTCATCCATAAGAAAAATGTTTCTTTTTAGTGGTACTGTATCTGTGTTATACAAAAGGATAAATAAATTACGCTGGTTAAGGAAGCCTGGAGGGAAGTCAACGTGGCATACTATCCCACTGCTCCATCCACCAGAAAGCCTGATTTTATCCCCAAGCTGCAAGAAGAGTGAACAATTCTTTGTAATGGAGCTGCGGAGCTCATGGAAGAGAGGGCCATTTTCACTAAGGGACTGATGCCTTATCTTATTTTGTAGTAACACTGCTTTATGGTACTGCTATGCTTTAAAGTCCTGCATTTTTAGAAAAGGCATTAGGAGCCATAGCGTACAGAAATTGTACTGCTTTTCCTTTCTTGCTTTAGAAGGCAAAAACTTGGATGTTAGCAGAGTGGCAGTGTAGAGTAATTGTGAATTTAAAACCCCATTGGGATGGAGTCACGTGCAGTTGATCTGTTTGTAATGCTTTAAGGAGAACTGAGTAATCTTGCCGTTTGTATTGCCTCTACCTTTTGACTTTCTGCATTTTGCTTTTCTGTTTCTTAGATGCACAGCCCACAGATGGAGAGAGGGAGGTATGGAATCAGATCAGTGCAGTTTTACAGGACTCGGAAAGTATGCTCGCAGACCTTCAGGCTTACAAAGGAGCTGGACAAGAAATTAGAGATGTATGTTTGTTAAAGTTAATGATAGTTCTTGGGAAGCAAAAGCAAGCAAAACTCAATGTGTTTCTTGTTTCTATTCTGTATCCAAGCACATTCTATGAAATGATGTGAAAATCTTCGTTAAAATTGTGTTTAGAAAATATGATACAGATTAGAATCATAGAATGGTTAGAGTTGGAAGGGACCTGGAGGAGCAGGGACACCTCCCACTAGAGCAGGTTGCTCAAAGCCCCATCCAGCCTGGCCTTGAACACTTCCAGGGATGGGGCATCCACAGCTTCTCTGGGCAACCTGTTCAGTGTAATGTTGAATATAAAGCCCTGATGTCAAATGGTGGTTGTTGGAACTTCTAAGTTTACCATTAGTAATTATTTTTCACTTTGAGAAACAGCATTTCATACACTTGATTTCATTTATCTTATGGTAGAAGTCAAGTTTGAGGATAGGGAAGAAATAATACTCAGATGCTTGAAATACACTATCAAAAAAAAAGTTAAATAGTTGTTCTTTAGTGTAAACGAAACAATAAAACACAATAAATGGGGTGCAAGCTGGAACATAGGAGGTTCTATTTAAATACGAGAAAAAGCTTTACGGTGAGGGTGACGGAACACTGGAAGGGGCTGCCCAGGGAGGTTGTGGAGTCTCCTTCTCTGGAGATATTCAAAACCTGCCTGGACGTATTCCTGTGTGACCTGATTCAGGAGTTCCTGCTCCAGCAGGCGGATTGGACTAGATGATCTTTCAAGGTCCCTTCCAATCCCTGATATTCTGTGATCAACGTTGCAGGCATCTTACTCTGTGAAATTGGTCCTGAAGTGCCATTCTGAACTGTAACTTAGAATTTGGCTTGACCAAGCCTTGCCTTGCATCAGCTTTGCAGTAACTTAGTGCAAGCTGTTGGTTGCTCAAGAACCTGAATATGTTAAAGATTTCAAAAGCATCAGAATCTTTAAAAAAGGCCATTTCTGTAACCTGTATTCATACAAAAGGTCTTTCTTGATGTTTCTGACATATTTCTTTCCCCAAATAATGTGTTAAAATGTATGCCTGTATGTCAGCAGTACATTTGAATGAATAATTTTAAATAACTATGTTGCAAGGGGAAAGGGAAGGTGGAAAAAATGGTATTTTGTGGACGCACTAATTTTCTATTTCTGTGCAATGTAATTTCTCCTAATTGTTCTGTGTTTCACAATACCTAGTTTCTAAAGTGGTGAACTGGAAAACTTCTGAACCATCCTTTGTTTATTGTTCCTGGATCACAGATCTTTACAGTAAAGTTTTCATTTCAGGCAATACAAAACCCCAATGATATCCAGTTACAAGAAAAAGCATGGAATTCAGTATGTCCTCTGGTTGTAAGACTGAAGCGCTTTTATGAGTTTTCACTCAGATTAGGTGAGCCCTGTTTCGGTATGTCTGGGTATTAGGCTACTTGATATATCAAGAAATAGGAAGTTTATTTTTCTGTGGACTATTTAAGGGTTATTATTCTTTTTGTTTGATATCAGCAGATGTTTAACTGCAGTTACATTTATCAAGGTCTACTTTTAAGCAATTTAAATTCAAAGTTATCAAAGTTTGTTAGTTTATCATATAAAATAAATCAGCATTATCTACATAGAGCATTATCTAAATAAAGCAAAGAACTTGATAAAACTGTATAAATTTCTCTCTGATGCCTGCCACTCATCCACATTTCATTGGCCCATATGGTACAAATGCAATTTATTTCTTGTGATTTGGATCCTTCCGAGTTTTAAAAGTAAAATTTGGAGACTTTTTAAAGCCAGGGATAGTGGGGGGAGAAAGGTATCGGTAAACTCTCTCACAGTGTGAAAATCCAAAGTTGGGCTTTTCTTGCACTGGCTTTGTCATCCATAAAACCCTGATAAAAATATGTAATTGCTCCTTGAATTAGGACTCTGGAAGAGAACCAGCGTGCAAAAATTAATGTATAAAATGGGAGGGCTTCCAATGCAAGGGAATTCTTCTACCCCATCCTGCTTACTAAGTCTTTCACTTGTTGAGTTATGCCAGTAATTATGGCTGCGGGAGCTGAATTTCATTGCTATCAGTGCCCGAGAGTACACTTTTAGCAACAGAGATCCCTGAAGCTCTCCGTGCTGAGCTGGTGGCTAATTGGGGAAGATGAAAGAGCTGAATACGTGAATGCAAGAAAAACGCTTTCTCTAGAATTGTTGATAAGGAACCCAGATAAAGGATGATAAAAAGGGGAAAGAGGTCAGTGATACAAAATGGAGAGAAAATGAAGAGGCAGGTCTCTGACTGTTTCTCAACTTAGAATAGTACAAAAAAGCATTTCTGTTAGGGCTCTGCACGTTCAGAGGGTTCCTTCTCTTCAAGCAAAGTATATTTAGATATACTTTTAGATTTACTTGCTCTAAACTTTGCCATAACGTGGACTGAATAGAATTTGTGCTTCTGATTTTTATGCAGAGAAGGCCCTGCAGAGCTTATTGGAGTCCTTGACGTGCCCACCTTATACTCCAACTCAGCACCTGGAACGGGAACAGGCTCTGGCGAAAGAGTTTGCAGAAATCTTACATTTTACTCTTCGTTTTGATGAACTTAAGGTTAATAAAACCTTTTTTTAATACATCCTGATTTTTTTTCCATGTATTTTGAACCGAAAGTGATTATTTCCTGTTTGTCTTCCTCTCAGATGAGAAACCCGGCAATTCAGAATGACTTCAGTTATTACAGGCGAACAATAAGTCGCAACAGAATAAACAACATGCATGTAAGTAAATAAAATCTGATCTGCTATTCACACTGAGGTATTTATTGGAATGCTTTTATAACATTAGTGGTAATATTTTCTCTTCTGATTTGCTGGCTGTCATGTTCTCTCCTCCACACCAAGAGCTAATCAGCAGTCCGGATGGAGTGATCAGAGTGGAACTATTGGTGCTACAATCTGCTTGCTGACATGAGCGTGTACTGTATCTTTATCTTGCTGCTGGCACAACTTTAAAGAGTTTTATTGACTTTTTTTTTTCTCATGTTTTTATCAGCTAGACATTGAGAATGAAGTAAACAACGAAATGGCCAATCGGATGTCCCTGTTTTACGCAGAAGCCACACCAATGCTGAAAACACTCAGTAATGCAACTACACATTTTGTGTCAGAAGTAGGTAATGGGGGAACATCTAACACAGACGTTCTTAATTTTAATTTTACAAGGTGGTTTACTGAACATTGTCTGTTTTTACGCCTTCTAGAACAAAACGTTGCCAATTGAAAATACAACGGACTGTCTAAGTACTATGGCTAGTGTATGTAAAGTCATGTTGGAAACACCGTAAGTTTTACCTTAAATCTTGTTTTGTTTGTAGGAGAGAATTTTATTGTATTTTAAGTAGCCACCTGCAATAAACATGGGTTTTTTTTCCAAAGGAATTCCTGTATGTTGGCCTTGTTATCACATTTGTATATAAAGCATGAGCAGGTATTAGAAAGCTGTGCCCCCTGTTTTAAACACCTTATGATATTCCTTGTGATTCAGTGTCGAGTTTTGTTAGGGAGAGCTTACATGGTCAGCCTGTATTTCAAGAAAGGTTGAAATGCAAATGTAATCTTATGCGCTCATCGGCTTCAGCGTCTGCCTTGTCTAAGCAGGGCTACAGGCCGACTGCCCATGCTGCTGCTATTAGCACACTAAGGGGTGAAGTCACTTGAGTAGATCTTTTTGGATGTAGCCGTCTTACTGAAGTTATAAGAAACTTCAGCTGTATGGGAACTGTACAGTTGTTTTCACAGCTGCTCGCATAGGTACAGTCGGCAGGGTTGCTCTTGTTTAGCCATGCATTTAGTCCAGTATCTTTCAGATTAGATATCTTTGAGTGGAAAACATAGATAGAGCCAATGTAGTCTTCCTGTCTTTGAATTGTTTGTTCATGGCATAATGGAAAGGGTAGAATTCCTGAGGTTATTATGTTTGTTTATGAAAATCCTGGAGCAGTATAAGTAGGTGGTTGAACTCGTCTCACAATCCAGGGGCATATTAGAAGTAGTCAATGAAAACTAACCTTGGGTGTCAGCTCATTATTTGGCAAAAGTAGAGAAACAGAAAGTTGTGAGTCATCTGTCAGAAGATTATCTGATACTTAGTTCCAATTATGGGATAATCAAGCATTTTCACATCAAAATGACTGTAGCCTTTACATCTGCTCATGTTATGATGCTGTGTTATTTAAACAGAAGAATAAAAGTTGAAGTTTCTGTAAACTGAGAGGTAGTATAGTACAGATTTTAGTATTTTTAATTAGATACTTAAGTGAAAAAATCAGGTTTTATATTGAAAACCTGCACATGATGGTAGACAAATCTATGTATTATCTATGCATAATATTTATTGGAAAAAACCTGATAATTTCTGTTTTCAGGATTTCTGTTTTTCTTTACTGGTTCATTTTTCATTTCTTACTGTTGGCTTCAGAGATCAGAGATGATAACTGGCTTAACTGTGCCATCCGTGTTATTATATTGCAATTGAAAAGTCAAAGGAAAACTCTTCAGAATGCGTTCAGCTCACATTTTATGCAACTGGGGAACCTGGGGTGTTGAAGTTGCCTTGTATTTAGGAGGGAGAGAGAGACCAATGTCTGTGACCTGCCTAGGTTAAGCCTTGAACTTAATAGCTGCTGAAATTAGCTCCCACCTAAACGTTAAGACTTTCAAAGTAGGAATTTAAGCAAACAGAGTAACTTTCCTGTGAGGTCTCAATATTCTGAGGTTCCAATTTCTAAGATGAAACAGAAGTACAATCAATCTCCATCATAATTCATGAGCTGTGGAAGCCTTCTGTGAAGCCATCATTTTAGGCATTTTGGTGAAATGAGGATCTGAAACATGAAGGGTTGTTAGAAGGGGTTTTCGTATCTATCTGCTTTTTAACCTTCCTACTAAATTAACAAGGACTTAGGTCATCCAAAGATCTTGAAAATCTGACTAAGATTCACTTTCAACCTTAAAATATGATGTTCAGATTTCATGCACTCATAGTTTAGCTTGCAAAATTGTCCAGTAAAAAATCAAGACTGATTGTTTTGCTCTGTTTTCCAGAGAGTACAGGAGTCGATTCACCAGTGAAGAGACCCTTATGTTCTGCATGCGGGTAATGGTGGGAGTTATCATTCTGTACGATCACGTTCATCCTGTGGGAGCTTTCTCAAAGACATCGAAAATTGATGTAAGAGGGACTTTTCTTTAGTGCTTTGTAGGTTTGAAAACACTAGTCTGCAGATTTCTTTCAGCCCAAGTTTATGATTTTGTATAACTAATTATAATTTCTTTTGAATAGCAAAATTTAGAATTTATCTTCACCTGCCTACTTTATTATATCATCTTATTTGAAATTAAAGTAAGAATCAGTCTGTTTTTTCTTTGTATATTCTTCCAGACACAGATACTCATTTGTCCTGGTTAGCTCTGCTTTCCTGACAGCTTTATGGTTACACTGAAATAATTTTGTATTACGCCTACCCTGGATTAAGTTCTGTGATCATATTTTTTTATTAATCATGTAATTTATTTATGCTGAAGAGCTCATCTTTGGTAGTAGTTCTGTTTTAAATAAGCAAATATTCCACATCGTCTCTGCTTTGTCAGAGATCTGAAGTAGCAGAGCTGAAATCTTACTGTTGTAATGTTGATAATGAGTTTTCAGTTCTAGCTTTGGCGTCACCAGTCACAGGGAAATCAACATTATTTTTCCTTCTGAGATATTGCAAGTACACAAAAAAGTGCTATTGCTCAGGCTACGTGTTTTTACAAACCTAAGTCTCATGCACCACCTGTTTCAGCAGAAATAAGCTGTAATTCACGGAAAAAAAGTTACTAAATCTTTCCCTTTACAAGAGAGCTTACTTCAAAAGAGCTTATAGATAGATAGATATATATGTATTATTGTACCCCATGACACTAAGTCTAACAGAGTAATTTCATCTGCACATATCGGTATTTTACCACGGCTCCTCTTTGACTGTGTTTTACAGAGGGAAAGATAAGTCACAAAGAGGTGAATTGATTTGCTCAAGGTCATGCAGCAGATAGAGCCTGGGAATTGAGAGCAGATTTCTTGACTTCTAATTCAGTCTCTTGCCTACAGAGACTACACAAGTAAAATTTTGATAGTACCAGCTCTGCAGAGCTTGTGCTTTGTTTCTCACCTTTATCATAAAGCCCTGTAATCTTACAGGAAAGTTAGCTGGATGTAAATGGGAGAGAGATGTATGAATCAGTTTTTAACAATGAGTGCATGGTTCCAAATTTTAATTTGCATAACTAAGTTAGTGGTTCTTCTCTAACAACAAAAAGATCTTAGAATATTTCAGATGATGAGTTTGTTTTACTGTGAAAAACAATTCTTTTCTCCCAGCTAGTCCCTTCTTGGGAGCCGTTTCAAAAGAATTTCAGGGACAGTGGAACAAAATATGCTTTCCTTATTCTTTCAAGACTGGAGACTTTATTTCATGCTGTTGCTTATAGTCTCCTACCTTAGACATCTTAGTATCTCCTCTTTGACTGTTTTAGGGATTCCACTTCTAACAGAAATAGGAAAAGAATGGTTTGAATTTTTGTCTCCATTGAGTTTGATACGATAAGGCATGTAAGCCTGAACTGAGTGATGTGAATATAGTCTTTAGTTCATGTAGTTTGGAAGTAACTGTGTCACCCATATGTGCTGCTACCCTGAGAATTTCATCTGATAATTCTTTGCTATAACTACTTTTGTCTTCCAGGGGAAAGTGAGCTAACTGAGCAGGGAGCAGGGATTGTTAGGCTGATCATTGCACAGGAGGGTGCAAAAATTATTTTCCAAATAATTTATAATGGAAAATAGATGGACCCTGACTTTAGTTACGTATTTAATCACCTACTTTCATAGTAAGGCAGAGTTGCTCTGACGTGTAGATTTGGTATTGTAATGTGACTTGAGAAGGTTCAAATTTTGACTCTGCCATTTCTTTATCTGTTATTTTAAATTCCTCTAGACTTATTTCTGGAGAGCTGTTAGATGTTTTCACAGCAGTGGAAAGAAGTAGGTAATTCTGATGTATCTGAAAGTATATTCTGTATAGGTTAGAGAATTTCTTATTTCTGTCTGTTGACTAGATAGGGAAGTCTATACAGGGGTCAAATGAGTTCTTGCTTTCTCTGCTTCATTTCCTCTTTTGTAAATTTGGACAGAGTTTCAGCCTGTTTTATACAGTCTCCATGAAGATACTTGTTCAGTGTAGTCTTTAAAATCAACATCATGAACTTCTCATCTCAGATTAAGTTTGTAACTACTAGTTTTGAAAGAAACGATAAGTTATCACCAGTTAGGTCTGCAACCAAAAACTGAATACTGAAAATTACTTCCTTGGCCACAAATGTAAAAATAAAAGTCAAAGTTGAAACAGCTCTTCTGATAGTTGCTGACAACAATGACATGGAACTGCCTTCCAAAAGCTTTTTGGAGCTTTTATCAGCTGGTCTTGGTATTTGTGTTTGAATTGCAGAAATCACGTGCAAGTTGAAATATATGCATTTGATATATAATTTATGATTGAAAATTGCTTATTGAAGTAGATAATTTTTTCTCAAATGTTAGGTTTTTAACTTAAGATAATTTGAATAAGTTTATATAATGTTATTATTATGTCATATAAAGAAGCATTAACGCTCAGCAGGAAAAAACCATTGCTGTCTTTGGTGAAATTGTTCCTTGTTTTCAGCTAGTGCAATTCATATATTGTTGTTCAATAGTGGCATGCTTCTGTTCCCAGATGAAGGGATGCATAAAAGTTTTAAAGGAACAACCACCTGACACTGTGGAAGGACTTCTGAATGCTCTCAGGTATGTGTGCAATACTTGTTTCATTCAGCCTTAAATTCCTCCTTCTTTTCTCCCAGTCTCTTTATATTTAAGACTTTTCATCATAATAAGAAAA
Source organism: Jacana jacana (assembly GCA_013400555.1). NCBI lineage: Eukaryota > Metazoa > Chordata > Aves > Charadriiformes > Jacanidae > Jacana > Jacana jacana. The sequence continues at coordinate 51,766 of VZTM01024295.1, read as the reverse complement.
ATTTCTTTTTCAGGTTTGCCTTCATCACCTGGGGTATTCTTAAGTAATACTAATTTCTTGCAATTCCATTTCACTTTGATAAGCAAGGACTATGCATATTGGAGGTGATAATGTCCTTCTTCAGACACAAGGTTCATTTTATCGCCCAAAAATTAGCCATCTAAATGGTAAATAGTACATCAAGGATGAACAGTATCTCTAAGGAATGATTTGTTATATAAAATATCCCAGCAACTAAACCATTTTAGAAGCAAAGAATAGCATTTCTCAAACCTTTGATGCTTCCTTTCTGTCCCTTCCCTGTGATTTAATAAGATCTTTTTCTTCTTATTTTAATTTTATTTTGCTAAATGATACAACTTCAAGTAAACAGCAACCTAAATCGCAGTCCTGCAGCTAAGTGTTTAAGGTACTGTCTGGGGAAGCAAGACAGGACAATCTGACACTTCCCTGAAGCTGAGAAAGGAGTCCTAGTACCTATTTTTTCGGAGGAGTATTGAATTTTCTAGCTGGATAGAGTGAGAACTGCAGCCATGATTATGCTTATCGTGTCTTTTGAATCGATGTGGAGTTAAGGCACACCTGAAATCTGTAGGATTTGAGCTTGTGATTGATCTCTCAATGAGCATAAGCAGTGGAGAATGTTTGGGTTTAAATGGAAAAAACCACACTAAAGCTATTCAGTCCTCCTGAGATATTCCAAAAAGTGTAATTCATCATCAAACAAACTGCTGGTTACAAAATCCAAAGAAATAAAACCCCCCTCTGTCTGATGGTACCTTTTAAGATGTAAAGGTACAGGACATTTAAGAGAGCTGCTTAAAATTAGACTGGTAGGTGATGCCAAAATTCAATCTAGATTCCTAAGTCCTTTTAGTGTTTACCCTATTTTTATGACTTTCCACATTTTTTACTTCTCTTGAGGCTTTTAGCTTAAAAAAAAGACGTAATTTTTACCCAAAATGATGACAGTGCCGTAGACGGGTGGCCAGAGTATTTAGCCAGGATTTAGTCCCAACTCTCCACCTGTTAGCAGGGGATAAGTCATTGCAAGAGGTATTTAGAAGATGAAGTGCACCAGACCTAGCTAAATTCTAGTGATCAGTGATTGGAGGAACATTTAAGTTCCTCCTTTGTGTAACTGAACGGCACTGATTGCAAAAACAGGCACTGAAGTTTTTGAATTCTTCAAATCCCTGTTCATTTTCTAAAATTCTGTTTTAACTTGTAATTTCTAGGTTCACTACAAAACACCTGAATGATGAATCTACTTCAAAACAAATTCGAGCCATGCTGCAGTAGTATCCTGAGACAACTAGATGTTTGTATTGATCACAGAAGATGTGTATGTTTACATAATTTAATACAGTTTGATGTTAATACTTGTGTGTACTTATGTAACCATTTTCTTCACATGGCTAAAATGTAGGCATTGGTTCATAACCTGACTGACTTTATATAGTGCAGCCTAAGTTTTTATGCTAGCCTTTATCTTTTGACTTCTAAAATACTTTTCTACTTAAGATACTTGAGCTACGACAGTTTATCTGTGCGTTTTAATCCTTAAACACCTTCTCTGTCTGAGAAGTAAGTAATAGTGAAGACAAAATAGTAATCAAAAAAGCTGAAATGTCAAAGATATCCCAGAAAAGGAACTTAAAGGACGGAGAAAGTTAATATATTGGTTATGTTTTAAGAACACATGCACTGGTTTTTAGTTAGTTTTAGGATCTCCTCAAACTTGTATGAATACGACAATACCTGAATGTTCATCACTCCCGTAAAATCCGTTGTCTTTCCTGTAATAAGTGGAGATCCACGTAATTTTCACCATTACGTGCTGGCTGACGTCCAAAAACATATTGCAAAGAGGTTCTTTTACTTCTTTTATTAAGTATAAACCGGACCTTTCAACCACTGAGGAAATTAATATCCTTTTTCAGATTCAATATAAGGAAACAGAAAATGTGTTTGAAGACCATTGCTAGATTTTGAAAAATCTGTATAATTTTGTTAGATCTAGAAAGGAAAGGGAAAAGGATAACACCTTGACTTAACTAGAAAAGGTTTATCAGGGTAAATATACCATGACAAACATTATCTCTCAGACAACTCTACCTGGTAAGTAATTTTTTTTTCCAATATAAACCAGTGTAAAGCAGAGTACTCTTCTGTAGCAGCAAACTTTCCTTGTGTCAAATGGGCCTCATCAGCCTAGGGATGATATAAATAAGTTTTAAGAGCTGAGCAGTTCTTAGGTACTCCATCAAGCTCCTTGATAGTATTACACATTAGATGAATCGGAGTCAACACAGAAATATGTATCATCTGACTGCTCTTCATTAGTTTTTTGAGACGTAATTGATGCTTGAAGGAGTTCAGTTCCTTGCTGAGTTGTTTGTTCTTACTTTCTAGTAATTTTTCCAGTAAACAGAATAGAAATACTTTGCCAAAAGACGCGACGCCTATACTCTGTTAAGTGTGTCTTCTGGGTGGTCTGCAGTTGCTGTGTACATATTCTTGCAGAGGTCACGTTCTGAAAATGTGTTTGGTTTTGTGTTCTTTGCTTGCATGTATGTGTGAAAACACCAGTGCTTGTGCACAGATTCAGATTTGCATTTGCTTATTCCTCTCTACGTAAATCAGGGTTTGTGTGCTCTCACTGGAATTTTCATGCGTATCACTTCTAAAAACATCACCTTAAGACTTTGAAGATGCATTTGGTCTGCTGAAACTCGGCTGCCCTGTGACAAGTTCAGTCGTTGAACTCAGTCCTTAAACAGTATTAATATCACAACTCCTGAGAGTAGGAATTGCCTTAGAGTTTATTTCTGAGCAGAACTTACCGCTATGAGGTTTCTTGAGCCCGGTGAGAACCCGTAGGTGCCAAGGTTACCCATGGTGTGGTACTGGACAGCACCGCAACTCCAGCCTTCGTGTCACACATCTGCAGTTGTAGCAGCAGATCTCTATGTTGTTGTCAGGAACAGAATTAGAAATCACACTAGTTTTTCTCTTTCTCTGAAAGCAGTGATCACACCGCTTTTTCACAGTAGTAAATCCACTGTTTACAGGCTCCATTTTTAAGGGGGGGGACATTTACAAATGTATATTAAAGGAAATCCTGCTTTGTTCATATTCACTTCCCAATAGGTAAATCTGGGTGGAGGATATGCCACTCCGCTGAGCTTTGGTAACTGCAGTTAGGACATGCTTACCTGTGATTATTTGTCAGACAATTAAGTCTTATCTTTAAATAGCCCAGAGGAAAGCTATTTGTCACTTGTATAATAAAAGTGTAAACTTTAAAGCATTCTGTGAGTTGTCATGTGCTGTTTGCTGAAGTCACTGTTTCTTTGCCTGCTACGATGTTTTTGTACAGAAATTTGTTTGAAATAATAAAAAGTTTGGTACAGTAAGCATTGGGGCTGTCTGTATTTAGAGGCAACATATTTTAGAGACAACAGATTGAGAAGTATCTCGTTTAAAGCTTCAGATCTGAGGTATAGTAAGCTCACTTTTATGCATCCAGTTCGCAGTTTATTTTAAAAGCCTTTAAAATGTTTCATTTGTATGCCACAACAATCAAACTTCATGTCAGTTAAACAATTCCTGGGTTTTTCTAATTATTCTTGGCACTTGTCTGTCATCTTGAGCAGTTGATCCTCATTTACGGAGTGACTTTTGCCAGAGCAACTATCACTTTTATATCATCACGTTAGTCATGCCTCATGATGTTTGAGTTTTGTCAGGGGCTTCGTGTTCACCCATGCAGGCCAACTGCCATCTTCTTGGTTATGTTTGCTCAAGAAGAACCATTCTTGAGCTTAGAGAGAGGAGATCCTTGAAAATAAAGCCAGCTTTCTTGGGCTCCTCTTCTCTCCAGAACTGTAGTCAATACAGTTCTTTCAACCAGATCCCTATACAAGCCAACTTAAAAACTCCCAAATTCAACCTTTCCTGTAAATCACTTGTGGCTGTATAGTCAGGAGTATGCTTTTAAAATTACATGTATTCTAGTACTATTAGAAGAGCACAATTCTGTGAACATCAAAAGTCAGGAAATATAAAATTTTGCATCTCCAAAATACAAATATTTGCAGATAGTTGTAAAAGGTGTTTGTGGGGGTTGTGTTGTAGGGTTTTTGTCTTCAAAAAGTAGGACACGAATTACTATTATATTCTCTACTGTAAACTTATAAGATCTATGAATTCACACACTGAGACGAATTAGATAAAGCAATGGAAGCCAGTGAGCTGACATAGTGACATTAATTTGATATGACAACAGGAGAATAAAGCCCATTTTGGTTAAAAATGGACATAGTAAATGTTATACTAGATGTAGTAGTCCATAATGCTTCCTGCTACAGACTAATAAGGTGAATTCCTGACTGCCACGTAATCCAAATTCTGCAAACACCGAATTCTTTCACGCAGATTTGACACAAATACAAGTTAATAGATTTCAATAGAGCTGTTTCTGATTGACACGGGTGTAAACGATACCCTTTGTCTTTTTTTCAGATGTGGCCTTTGACCTAAGTCGCTTATTGCTGAGCAAATTGAGTCTTCTGCTAGTGCGGATCAATGACGTAACATGATAGTCTCGTGGAGATCTCTTGCGCTTGACTGCTTTGAAATTAAAACTAGAATGAACAGTGCAGTAGGTGTTCTAGAAAATCAGTAGGTATGTAGTTAAAAAGTAGACCAACCAAGTGCTAATCCTAGTTTAAGAGGAAGACATATCACTATTCTTCAACAGATGGAATTAATATAACTCTCAATGTTTGGGCTGTGACAATTAAATATTTAGGCTTGTATATTAAGAACTTGACTTATCTCTTGACATAACAGTGCTTAAAGGTTAGAATATTTGTGTGTGGCTTGGATCAAAGTTGGTATTACAGCTCATGGTTGTTCTCATTCTGATTCTGTGTTCACTTGGGCGAAATCCTAGGGTTTAAAGACGTTTTCCATGGATTTTCATGACACGGTAAATGGCTAGTCTCTTCCTGCCTTGAAAACTGTGGGAGAGTTTGTCTATTTTCTCAAAGAAGTAGTTGGAAGAGGACAGTGGAAGGTGGTCAACCTCAAGTGGTTTACAACTTAATGAAAACTAAAGAGGACAAAGCTTGAGACCTGACATGGATGCAGTTACTGTGCAGTTCAGAAGTTACCCTGTCCCATGGGTTGTGTGGCATGTCAATGTCTGAAGGGCAGATCATGTTAGGTGGACAGGGAACTTCTGAAGAGCTTTGACCAGGAAAGGATTCTTCCCAAAATGAAGAAACTTGTCTCTTTGCAGACATGATTTTAGGATGCCATGACTTTAGGATGCCATGACAGGAGGAAGCTTAAGGACACTTACTAATCTTACCTCCCATTCTATGGCAGCAGTATCAGTTTCCACTCCAGTTGCTGCCTGAGGGCCCACCTTAGGCTGTAACCTCTACTCTTGGATGCTTGGCTTTGTCCTGTAAAGAGCATGTGAGGGAATACAAGGTGGCTCACCTTGGCAGCCTCAATCTGCCTTCTGCTCTTGTAAACTGAGTCATCCCAGGGAATTCAGAGAGGTGGGAACCAAACATTATGGTAAACATGAGGTTATTGAAAAAAGTGATCTTGGTTTTCCAAGAGAGGTTAACATTTGACAGTCGGATATGTTTCTAAATCAAATGTTCTGTTTTATTATGATGGTTTTTTTTTTCTGATAATTGTCTATGCATTTCCTATTTGTCTCTTTATAAACTTATAATAAAGAAATGTCTGACAGCGAAATACAGCAGTTCCATGATCTTTTGTATTTGATTTGTTTTAGGGTTGCTGGGAAAAAAAGCAAAACCCATTTAATGTCTTTTTTATTTTTTGCTTTCTACTGCACACAAGGCTGTGAATTACTATAGACATACCATTAACCTTGGGCTTAAATATCATGCAACAAAGGCTCCTTAATAGAAACCTTCCCAAACAAGTTTCCCTACAGTGGGCTTGAATTAAGGTTCTCAGGTGAACTTCATTGGTCCTATCCACTGAGATAGCAAACATATCAATGTAAGACTGGAGAAGGTTTTACATCTCCATGAACATTTTTAATTTGAAGAACGAAAAGTTGTGTTGTGTAGCCAGAGTAATGAAAGGATTTGGGAGAGATTTATGTATCACATGTATGTATGAAATGTACATATTTGTTCTTCCAGTTAATTTTGGATTACACGTACTCAGGTATATTACACGTACTCACAATAATACCTATTGTATGTTTGTATGTATACAACAAAAGACGATTTGTAACCAATCACTTAGCCAGTTCTTTGCAGCTGTGTTTTAAATCTCCAGGATGAACGACACATTTGTGACTGTCAGAGTGGCGTTTGCTTTATTAAATTTGGAAGCTTGAAAAGCTAATGAGGATTCCTTTTGTTCAGTGGTTTCACATTCACATTGAGACCCACCACTCTGATTATATGTTGTACAACTGTAATTACTTTAATTCAGATATGCAAATAAGACCATTTTTTTTCCTTTGGCGTTCATGATATAATTGGCTAGATCTTTAATACAATCCAGTGTAGGTTAAATGAAATCAGCAAAACTACTCAAATGCTTGCTGTCTGAAAATTAGTCTAAATTATTTTGTTGAAAAATATTACTTCTGAGGCAAGATTATGAAGCATCAATTCATTATTTCATGTATTTTCCAAATAGAGACTGGAGTTCTCCTGATACAGATATTACCCAAGTATTGAAGTAGTTTGAATCAAGAGACACAATCTAACAGAGCTGAGAAAAAACTGAACAGTTTTGGTAGAGTGACACAGGTGCTGAGGCCACTGATAGTAGTTCATGTTGGAAGGTTCAGGATCCCTTAGTTCTTTCATACTTTTGAAATAAAATTACAAAAATACTTGTCCTCTATTCCTTAAACACTGACCCCAAGAACAATTTGAAATGCCATATTTAATAAAAATCAGCGAATAAAGACTAACAAATAAGCATTCTTGGGTTTTAGCTCTGAGAAGTACAGGCTTCAATTTAATTATTTTCATACCAGGTAGCCATGGGGCCATTTCTGTATAAAACAAAGGCCTGTGAAATAGCAGGGGTTTGGCTTCATGTGAGAAGTCAGATTTTGTGTGTATTTGGAAAATTCATTTCTCCTGGGGTATTGATTCACTTCTATCACAATTGTCTTAGAAACTTCTGCTGAAATAATTCCCCTGAGACATATCTTATTGACTTCATGGGACAAAAAGCAAAAAAATGAAAGATAGCGTTCTAGACTTTGCAGTGACAGGTCATTTACCTCCCAGTCTTGAGAGTGGAATGACAATAATTCCTGGTCAGCATACTTGCATCAGAGGTGCTAAAGGGACGTCCTTTCACCTTCTTTTTAATAGCATTAATTTTTTAATAACTTTTTATCATCACTTTTCAACATTAGAAATTATTTTCTTTGCCTCCAGTGAAGCAGGTAAATTCTTTCACAGCTTTGTTCATCTTGACCTCATGTGCTGTTTGAAGCACAGGCTTTTGAGTCCTGCCTGCCTGCCAAAGATGTCCTGAAAATGCAGGTGGCAGGTGTTAGAACCTTGATTTCCATTTGGCATGTCAAGGGACACCACTTGGAACAGGTAGCAGATTTTGCCCTGTCTTCCTCTGCGCAGTCCTGCAAAGACGATGAAGAGACAGACCCTTGTTCTTCCTTGGACTCCAGTGTCGGCTGGACTGAGTCCCCCCCAAAAATGCCTCAGTCCTTTCATTGTGAACTAGGAGGATCCTGAATTGTTAGCTTGGACAAAACGCCAGCTCTTACGTTGATCCTCAGGAGAGACAACTAAGCACCTAATTGTTCCCAGTATCTGAAAGGTTTTGCTTTCAGTGGTGTCTAGTGTTTTGCTTTCTGTTGTGTGCTGGGATTTCAGCAACCGCAAGGGAGAAACAACACAAGGAGCAATACGAAAAAAATTATTTGGGTCTCATTCTGATTTAGTTGATTTTTGAGGAACTGTTTCAAAGTCGACTTAAGTCTTCAGCCTTCAGATTGCCAAGCTGAAAACAAACCAAAAAAGCCCCCACAAACTTTCTTAATCATTTGAAGTTATAACTTTTTCTTCACAAGCACTAATAAATCATCTTTTTTGTCTAGTAGCACTCAGCTCCAATTAGCATCACCAGTAGTGATGCTAATTTCCACATTAGGGTTCAGCAGTTCAACCTTACTGGGTTACTAGAAACTCCTTTTGACTTTCTCTGGTCATTTCTGTCTGTATCCACTTTGAAGTAACATCCACTAAAGACCACGTTTTAAGATCTGTTACCTTATACTTGCTAAATGCGAGCTTCATGCTGTGCCACCTTAGTGGAGTTACCCGAAATTCCCTTAGTAACATCTGTGTATGAATCTGCAAATTCATTGTACATTGTAATGACAAGAATCTTCATGGTTTTCTTTTGTTACCATAAATGACTGTTCAGTTAGAAAGATTCAATAGGTGCTTAAAGAAAGCATTTACATCACCAACAATATGCAACAAAAAAATCACAGAGATGTTTTATCACGTACAGCCTTTGAATCGTCTCTACTTTCAAAACTGCAGCATTTACTAAAATAAAACCCAAGAATAAATCCATTAATAATATATGTTTGTATTACCGTGTTCGGGGAGACTGCTTGCATTTTAAAATAAATGTCTGCCATTTTATGCCCAGTAATGTTTCTGCTTGCTTTGAGATAGGAGGAGTGCTGATAACGGTGTGTGTATTCTAGAACACACAGAGAAAAGATCTGCTCCTGAAACTACTTCAAAAGTTTTGCTCATCCAAGCAAAGAGTAAGAAACAGTCACCTCAGCTGGAGATCTCAGTATTCTGTTCAATAAAGGATTTCAAAGACATGTCGCTATTTTGCTTTTGAATCTGTTGCAGAAAATTACAAACTGCTGATGGGTGTAACAAACTGACTGTTAATGATCAGCTTTATTTCAAAGACAGATCAAAAGCAAGTTATTGCTCTTCCTCATTTAAAGTTTATTCCAATGATATGAGTAAGAATTTGTCCGAGTAAAGATGAGGGACTGGGCCATTTAACCCAGACACAAAGATGGGAGATTTAGATTAGACACTAGAAAGAAATTCTTCATTGTGAGGGTGGGGAGACACTGGACCAGAGAAGCTGTGGATGTCCCGACCCTGGAAGTGTTCAAGGCCAGGCTGGATGGGGCTTTGAGCAACCTGCTCTAGTGGGAGGTGTCCCTGCCCATGGCAGGGGTTTGGAACTCCATGATCCTTAAGATCCCTGCCAACTCTAACCATTCTGTGATTTTATGATTCTGTGAATTTGCTTTTATTGTTTGGATTTTTCCCTGTGTTAGACTTGGTCTCTAGAAATTGTTTTGGCCTGCAAACATTCTGAGAACTGTGGGCAAAAAAGTCTCTGCTGGTATGACCCCATTAATGTAAGTGTCCTCGACATAAAAAAAATAGCTTTTTAACACTGATAGGATATGTTGCATGAGGCAGAAGTCTGTAATGTGCTATTTATACATCATCTAATGCAGGACAGCAGAGGGAAGGACAGAATGTGGCCCTTAGTTTAATCTTGTTAAGCATTTTAATTTTTCTTGGGTTTCATTGCAAGGCAGATTTCTCCTTTATTACCAGTGCTACTCTGGCAACATTTTTCTCCTCTGCTTAGATTTCATAGATTTTTTTTTTATATTTTTTTTTTTTTTACTTCTAGTCAGATCTGCTTTTGTCTTACAGGGAAAGAGAATAAAAAGGCCAGTCTATTATCTCACATTTCAGTTAAGTCTAACATATATTTGCTTAGGGGTAAAAAAGGTTGAAGAAAAAAGGGAAATGTCAAAAATGAATAATAAATGGCATATAAACAGAAGCAGATTTTCTGTGATATGTTACCCCTGATAAACTTGATAATGTTTCCCAAATGTGTTGCCTTGGTCCAGATCCAAATCTACTGGTCAGGTTTTATGTGCTATTTTTAATTTTACTGCTTAAAAAACTTTACATCATCTTGTAGGAATTCCCTCCTACTGCATAGCTGTATCTAGTTATTTGTAGGTTAAAATTCATCTTAATATAGATTCATATAAAACATGTGTTACCACAGAGGCAGAAAAAAGTCAGATCTGGGTGGGTAAAACAAGCTGGATTTGCAAGGAAATTCTTTTTCTTTTCTTTCTAATGAAACATGTTTTCCTTTGAGGTCACTCTGCTGTTTGATATTGTAGACTCCAAGGTCTTTCCATTCAGTAAACTTGCCTTGCCCTTTAAACGGTGAAATCAGAACGTGAGAGGCGAATACAAACAACTAGGGGCAGAGAGACTGGAAACATTTAGGATTCACAAAAAGCCTCTAGAACTAGGCAAAGAAATCAAGAGGTATTGCAAAACAACTCAGCTCTTTACAATATTTAAAACCAGAAATTGATTCCTACAGATACCGCTTCACTGACTTTGTGGAGTTACTGTACTCTAGACTGATATTAGCAGAGATGGTTTTAGAGAAAGAACCTTTCTCAACATAAAAATATTAAAGATGTGGGAGCATTAAAAGAAAGGAATGGTGCTTCCAATAGTGTAGCATGGCAATATGTATAGAAGAAAACACAGCCCTAGGCATGGAGAAGCGTTGCCGTGTTACTTGCTGCTCAGTCCTCTAGGTAGAGTTTTCTCACCATTATCCCACAGCAAGCAGTAGATAACGCTGCAAGTAATATTGTTATATATTGACTTCATGCTTCAGTGCCCCAGCCTTCACTAAATTCAGTATTCTGGAGTAGGTTGGGCCTGATAAACTTCATCTTGAGGTATTTGATGAACTGGCTTAGTTCATCAGACTACATCATGATAACTGTAGTTACATGTGATTTCTTCTAAGGGGGAGTACCTGCCCTTAAAAATCAGGATGGGGTATGAAAATAAGAGCCCAGTTAGGTAACGGACATGTCAGACCACATCAAAGCAGCATAGTTCCCTTAATGGAGAGGAAAAGTAGCAAAGGGAGAAGGAGCTATATCAAGTCAATTTGCCTCCCTGAGGTTTTTGATACTACCCCGCCCTGATTGCCCCTAAGTAGCTAAAGAGAGGAGATCTAGATAATTCTTCGTCAGGGTGAATAAAATTCCTTGGAAGTGGACACTCTGGCTGGGCCAGGACACAGGTGCAAGCACCAAGACCTCTCAGTGCCTGGCAAGTTTCAGTCCCACCCCATACCCCAGTACCCAAGAAGGTCACCTACAGCTTGAGCCTTAGGTCCGTCAGTTGTGACAGTGCTGATTCGGAGGCAGAGAAAAAGTAAGGGTAAATCCTGAATTTTATCCCAGTTAACTGTGGTTCAAGATGATGGAGATGTTGACTGTGGAAAAATAGAGTTCATCCCATAGGGGTTTGGTATTACATTATACAATTTGTGTAGTTATTTAAACAAACACCCAACTAAGTTCATTTGTATTAAAGAAAATGTTTAATTTTATTAAGTAGTATTATATAAAACTGTAGCTAACTGATGAAATACAAACTCTGCCATGCAATCTAAAATATGAGGGACTTACATGTCATTTCTCATCGCCTGCTGAAGCACCATAATTGATTTAAAAAGTAAGAATTTGTCCTCATTGAAGTTTGTGAACATTAAGGGAAAGTACTAACATGAAAGTTTTTAAAGCTTCGGTAGAAATTAATGGATAAGATATCCCCGTGCTGGCTCTCAGTAGGAAAGCCACCTTTTTGCCTTTGTTTACCAGTTCATATAACAAGGATAATTATGAAAGGCTAGATCTTTTAATCAGTGAGTTAGCAGGGCTTGCATGAGTACTCTGCAGTCAGAGATTACATTTGTTTTTCTTCCTTATTTGAGTGCCCTTTAAGAGTGGTTTGCTAAAGCCATGAATTATAATTAAAATAATCTGAGAAAGGTGAAGTGTAGCATAATTGAATATGGGGAAAATGTTTCTGTCTTATGTCTGCTGTAGAATTATTATCAGCAGTTAGCCAAAGCAAGGAAGAAAAGAACAAAAGAAATTCTAATAGTTACAATGATGGATTTAATAGCCACGGGTGCCAGGCAAGCACCAAATTTTGTGAACCATTCTTTATCTCAGTTCCATCACTCCTTAATCTTACCTGGAGAAGAAAAGACCTTTCTCTCTTTTCACATAAACTGTGAACACAATGTTTTGGAAGCTAATTTAATTCCAATATTACATGTTTTGTGTTTTCTTTGATGTTTGGGGGTTTTTTAATATGTCTGTGGAAGAGGTTGAGTCCAAGCCCTGCTACATCCTGCGAAGAGTCCAAAGAGGGAAGCAGGACACAATAGCAGCAAGAATAAAAAGAGAAAAATGGTCTGTGTATAGAACTGGGGGGGAGGGAGAAGCAGCAAAAATACAAAAAGGCCTCTGAGTGAGTTGGAAGAGGGAACAATACAGCTTTATACAAACCACGCTCCATGGAAAACGGTGTATGCACAGCTCAGAAAAATGGTTTCCTCACTCAGACGCTTGTGTAAACATGGCTTAGCAGCCAAAGTCTCTTCTTCTATGTATTCTTTATATTCCAGTGTAATTCCATTAGTTTAAATGACATGTGAAGGTAATAAAAACAATATATATATATATATATAAAAAAAAAACCACCACCACCCCCCAAAAAAATGGATTTCTGTCAATCTAAATACTAGGAAAAGAAATTATTAACCCTCTGATAAAAGCCTAAGAAAATAAATCCTACTAGGAAGGTGAAAAGGGCAATATAGGAAACTACATAGGCCTTGTACCCTATCGAAGTATAGAAGGGTGCAGGTACATCCTTGGGGTACCTGTCTATAAAAGCAAATTAATATAAAACCTAAATATAAGAGAGAATGGTCTCTAGAGAAGGCCTGAGCTGAACCCCTCAGCAAGGTCTTCCCTTAGGGACTACTTGAAGAATAAGAAAAAACCTCCGTGTTGGGTTTAGCTGTGGGTATACAACAGGAGAGACATGAAGCCGCCTAGCCATATTATTTAGGTTGTGATTTTCGCTTGTGAGAGCAGAGTTTTTGATTTGCCTCCTGCATTTTTTGAAAAGGCAGAAACTGGAGGCTGTAGGTGAAACAACTGTAGGACGTAACAATTATTTCAGATGTTATCTACAGTAAGCATTGGCAGCATCTGCTCACTGACTTGTAGAACAGCCTTCTCTCTGCTTTGCCCTAATACTTAATCATAACCAAAATGGAAAGGCAACCAAAAATCTCATAGCACAGAGGCACCAAATCAAGGTGGTGCATTCAGAAGTCAGTGTGCAAATAAAATAAACTTACAGGGGGAACTACAATCTTGCAATCCTCCTACAATGGCCATGTATATTAAGTACAGTCATTTGCTCCTACCAGAGGAAGAATGGTAAAATAAGGGATGGGTACACCGCACCAAGTTCCCAAGCAGGTATACCATTTCATCATCATGTTTTATTCCATCAGTCTTTGCCAGGGTTTAAAACAATTTCAGGAAGTTTTTGTCGTTCCCACAGGAAAGAGCTGTAGTAGCACAACAGTGCCACTTTTCTGAAGAGAGAGGATTTATCTAGCTCTGGTAGATTTATTTTTTTTATTCAATTCTCAAACTGAAAACATTAAAGTAAACAAACAAAAAAAGTCAGGAAGTGGATGTGGAAGTGGAGCACGTGGAACTTCACTACGAGGAAGCAAGTCTTTTACCTGAGGAAACCCTGGCATTGGAGGGGAGAGAGCTTACGTGAATGGGTGTGAACCAAGCTATGATCTTTGGCATGTTTTATTTTCAAGCACAGACATAGCCCGAGGTCATCAGACACACATTTCCCACTTTCTTAATATCCAATCTGTGGATTAAGTCAAGGAAATGTGAGTCGCATTTGCCAATTGTTCTCTTGCAAATGAGGTGTGCCTTTGGTGGGGGCAGGACGGTTGTGGCTTTTTTTGCAAACACAGTAGCCCACGGCTGGATCTAAGATGAGGGCAAGTGACATGGAATAATTTGCACCCAAATACAGCAAGCCCCATGGTAATACTTAAACAATATATTTGGGCTTGTCTACATTATTTTTTTGTTATTTTGGATGAAGGGAATGGGGTTTCTGAAGCAACTCTCTCACCTGTGTGGTGGAGCTGTCTCGAAATACAAGAAGCAACCCCGGTACTAAATCAGGAGGTGTGCTCCAGAAATTTGCTTCACTGCTCTAGGTTCTAATGAACATTCAGTCCACGACACCATTTTCATGATATTGGCTGCTTTGGTTCACTCTCACCCCGAGAGTGAAAAATTTCTGAACAATATGCTGTAGTTAGAAAAGGCTCAGCTAAACTGTAAAATTACTGAACAGAAAAAAAGGTTCTGTTTTTCCGCAAACCAGAATACACCAGAATGGTGAATTAGGTAAAACCTCCAAAATGCATATACAGAGGACATCATGTCCTCAGTAGCAAGAGTTTTACTCTACAGATCTATTCATCTTGGGCCACAAAACTTCTTAAATTTGATATAACGAAAGGATGAGCAGTTAACATTTTTTGACTCCATGCTTTGGCTCTGTTTGGTACAGACATTATGACTAGGAATGGGCCAAAATGTTGTTATTTAATGCTAGTCAGAACTTTAGTATACACTTCTTTATTGCAATGCTGCTTACTACAATCAGCAGGACATGGTGCTAAAATGCTCAGCATCTTTCCTGATTTCCCAGAAATTATCAGAAGATGTAGCTTGCATCAGTATTCACCTTAAGGAAATGTTTGTGTAAAGCTGACCAGAGCTGCAGCATCTGAAGCAGGATCCAAGAAAAAAAACAACAACAAACACAAACAAACCAAAAAAAACCATAACAAAGCAAACCCCAAAACATCTCAGAAAACTAAACCAAAAACTTGCAAAGCCCACCTTCCCTCCAACTGACTGAACTCCTGCCTGCCATCAGCAGCCAGTTAAGAATATTGGTGTGCAGCATCTTACTTCAAAAATAATTTGGGAAGAATAATCTTCCCTTTTCAAACCTTACTGTTCCAGTGTTGCATAATACAACATAATTGAGAAGTCCTGTAAAAATTAGAACTCATAGAAAACCAGACTGAACAAATTTTTACCCGTGTGTTGAGAGGTGCTCCACTGGGTCCTATTTCAATCTTGTGACTGAGTTGGGATCCAGTTAAGGATGATCATTCCAAGGTGCCAAGAGTAATTGGAAGAAAGAAAATTCTCACTCCACTTTTTCCCCTGTTCGTCTTCTTGCTCCTAATGGTTGCTTGTAATAATTTCCAATTGTGGGAGCCTGATAGGGTGAAACAACTGAGAATTTTGGGTTTTGCTGTCAACAGGAACCTGAACTAATTCTGCAGGATAATTTCTTGTGGAAGGCTTTCTTGGGAACATTCCTGACAAAATGAAGTTGGTTTAATCATAAGATAAGGATGTTTTCCAAATTCTGTTCTGGATCTTCTCTGTCAGAAATATTTAAGAGACACTTATAAACTCATTAGGCTATCTCAGTAGTCCAAAATTAATATATGCATATATAGAAAATTGCTCATAGCGATGTTTTTGTTAGTAAGAGCAGTAGGGAACAAGTAGGTTAAAGTTTCAACACATGGGCAGGAACTGTATACAGAAAGATCAGATACTGTATGGAAATATATTATCAGGGCAATTTAATATAAATATGGTGACACGGTTAACTTCTATCAGCTGAACATTAAAGACACAATGTTATGTCATAGTGTTTCTCAGAAAATGGAATGTTGCACAGTTCTCCTATGTGAATAGTTTCATAAAAATAATCAGAAACACATGTATGACAAAGCAATTAGGGTTTTAATTTTAATTGAAGATTTTGACTATGCCCAGCAGTGCCTCTCTGAGTCATAGTGAAGAGAAGTATTCCCAGGGTTTCTGTTCAGCTGTATTCACTCACCCAGGACAAATTCTCTGGACTGAATCCAGCAGTTTTACACAACTAGAAGTTCAGCCTGCTGGGAATATTAAGATCACCTGTGATTTCAAAGTAAAACTTAATGTGCTTGCAAACAGTTGTGCTTCACCACCCCGACAGCCTCATTAAAACTGGTCTCAGGAATGCAGAAATCACAGCACCAGAAAGTGAACAAGTTAAAGGAGGGTGCAGGAAGGAACCTGTAAGGCACCAGTTAGAGAACTTCACCTGGGTCTCCAAACAATCTCTATTCACTAACCACGGTAAAATAGGAAATGTTTAAAGCATTTATTAAGTAGATTAGAGCTATTCACCCTTTCTGCAAAGTATCACAGTAAAGTTTTCATAAATACCACCAGTTCATGCCCTAAACTGAGCAGGAGGGTATTTGCATCAACCAAATTAACAGCAAGCCAACACTGGTTTGAGAATAGGCACAAACCTTACTGGCAATCTGAAGGCATCAATTCCAAGTTACAGAAATAAAGGAATTATGGGTTTGTTTGTTTGTTTGTTTTTTTAATTTGTTTTGGTTTGTTTACATAAATCCATATGGTTGCCACCTGGATTATTCAATGAGAAGGGTAACATTTAGTACGCAGTGGCAACCAGTGTTCATTTTTTTTTAAGGTCTTTCTGACATTGTATCAAATCCCAATCTTCATAATTTAAAATAGTACCATCACTGCTTAAAATGGCTTTACTGCACTGCTTTTTAAACTGTCTGTTTATGTGCTGACAAAATCTAAATAAAATCTGTTCATCAGCAATATGAAGTGCTTCATGAAATTAGTAAGAGCAGGTCTGTGTGTTTTGTGAGGTCAGGAAATTGCTAGTCTTAACAAGCAGAACAATCCAAAAGCTGATAATCAGGTTTACCTTTTTACCTTTAAAAGCCACAGCAGTTTACCTCAACTTTATATCATGTTGCTTTTCCAGTCTATCTAGTTATCATTTATATTAATGCTTTCTTGTTAAGCCTCATATTATTATTATTCACCTTAATGGCATGCATTCTTCATTGCTCACCTGAAGTCTGAATTTATAAAACTGTCAGCTGTATAACACTGTGGACTCAAAGGCCTCTAGATTCATCAGTTTTGCTGTGTTTTGCTGAAGTATTAGGTTTTGTGTATTGACTAGTAACAGAGGGAATAATAGGCACATCAATCAAAGTCTATCAGGAACAATCAACAATCAAGGTTTATCAGACGGTTTCTTGTTGCTTCCCCCAGCTTTTTTATGTCTCTGAATCACCATCTACAGGTGCAATGACTACACCATATGTGCACATTAAAGACAAAACATTTGCTCCTCTCCGTGATTTATCCGTGAAGCACAAAAGCCTGCCAAAAATCATCTCTGCTCAGTAACTGTGTTTGCAGGAAAAGCACACTCTTAAAGGCCATGGATGTGATATTTCCATGCCTGTGTTAATGATGACAGATATGAATGTTCCAAATATTATACATATAACCCTCCATTAAATTCAGTTCTTCTTAAAAATTACTCATTCTTCATTCGATCCTTACCCCTTCCCAAACCCAATTAATTACACCATTATCTCTTTTATAATATTTGTACTTAATCCTTCATGATCCTTCTTGTCTCATTATCTGAACTATAATACAAAGAGAGTGAAGAAATCCAGGTTAAACTGCAGGGAATTTCCTGTTTTCTAATCACAGATCTTTTTTTAGCTTATAAAGTGGCACTACTGCTGTGCTACCAGAAGTTTTAAAGCTTAATTTTCCTCTTAGTAAGTGTGAGATTGAAGCACATATCCAAGAGGACTTCATATACTTTAGGGCATTTTAGACTTTAGACAATTTTGAGGGAAGTGATCGAATCACAGATTTAAATGTTTATACTGCTGGAGAGCTAAGCAAGCTGTTGTAAAGGTGTTTAATGGATGTTACCTCATATAGAAGCAACTGGACTGGAAAGTCTTGACCTGTCAAGCAGGTTAGATTAGAGTTTTTATCTTTTTGGACAGGCACCATATGCACAGGCTAAAATCCATCTGTCCAGTGAAGGATGGAGCTGAAGGAATCCACCTCTCGTGCTTTTATTCCTCTCTAAATGTCTCCCTCTGGGAACCTTGAGATATATATTCTGTAACTTTTGTGCAACGGTCACATCTGATGGCAATTATGACCACATAGCGTATGACCACCTAAAGTGATAAAGGACTGAAAAAAGGGTTTATTGCCTTAAGTGGCTGAAAGTATGATGGAGGTGATGGCAGCAAGGACTCAGGAACACGGATCACTGAAAGGTCTGCAGGCTTGGGTCCCTTCGCCACACATGCAGAGAACAATGTGGTGTCCAAAGAGCAATGTCACACACACACACACAGAGCAACGTGGTACCCAGACAGCAATGTCACATGCACGAAGAGCAGTGCCACACACGCACACCAATGCAATAGGCAGCAATGCAACTTGCACACAGCAGCACAGCACCCACCCACCCACCCATGCCACCCACACCCATGCACCCACTGCCTCCCCACTCCTCATGCATCTGTAGCACTCAATAGATGTCTGTCTGTCTCCTCCATATAGTCCGGCCACCTCTCCACTCTCCTGCCCCATCATGACCAGGTGAAGGGGTGACAGGGTGGCCAGGGGGGGGAAGAGGAGAGCTGAGGAGAGCTAGACGGGACAGCTGGGATAATGGCTGCAGTGTGTTAGGCCATAAACCGTGCAGTGTTGGGGAGGACATGGGGAAGCCGTGTCAGTTTCTGCTCATCCATCACCTGTCAGGGCTCCGCTCCAGCAGTCCTGAGATGAAAGAGCCCAGCTTTGTCTATTGTCTCCCTCACCGGTCACTCTGGAACCGTTCCCGGGCCAGAGCCTTGATGTTATTCCCAGTGAACCGGGGGGCTGTCAGGCCAACATGCCAGCAATTTAGTAAAAAAATAATTTTGGGGTAGACACTCCACTGAGTTATCTTCCCCGTCGTGTTGCTCTGTGTCTTTGCAAGCTTTGCTAATTTTTTTCCCATCAGTGACAGGGCGCTGGGGACTCACTCACATGTGGCTGCAGCCTCCACCCCTCTGTGGGATCATTGATGTTATAGACTGTGAAAAACTACACATAACTTCCTGCAAGGTTAGGAGGGGGCAACTTTTAGGTCTCTAAACCAACAGCAAATGGTCCCTTTCTGAGCAGGCAGAGCTGAGCAATTAATGTTATGTCCTCACTGCGTGATCCGTGTAGTTTCCCTCTTTACATTTATTACTTTCCTCTTTACATTCTTTACTTTTACTAAACACTTTTAGCATGCTTATTTATAAAGAAAAAACCTACTCTGCCTCACATCATCTGTTTTTTTTTTCCCTAGGGCATGCAATTTCCCTCCTTACCTGATGTTTAACACTTGGCAATATTATCTTTACCTTGGGAATTTTAATTAAAAAAAAAAAAATAATAGAAATAATCTCTCAACCTTGAAGAATCAAAGCTTAGAGTTATGGAGAAGTTGTAGTTGCAGAAATGTTAACCTCTTCCTTGGTAACAAGTTGAGGGCTTTTTCTTGTCTCTGACCTTCTTAGCAGATGAAGACATTTACCGTAGCTGTATTATGGGTAAATACCAATGTGCTAGTTTTTTGTTATCTGTCAAGCAGAGAACAAACTTCAAAATGATCTGTTAGGCATTTACTAGTACAGTGTCAGGAGCTGTATCTGAAAACTGAAGGTCAGTCATCTATCTGATAGACCTGAGTCTCTCAGAGTCATCTTCCAAATGATTCTTCAGGAACAGCTTGTCCCAGTTGCAATCTGATCACAGGCAACCCGTTTTGGAAGCACCAAAAGTGGTGACAAGTGGCGTCCCCCAGGGGTCCATATATTAATATATCTTCACCACGACATAGATAATGCCCTCAGCAGGTTTGCAGGTGGCAACAAGCTGAGAGGTGTGGAAGACACACCTGAAGGACAGGATGCCATCCAGAGGGATCTGGACAAGCTCAAGAAGGGGGCCTATGTGAACCTTATGAGGTTCAACAAGTCCAAGTGCAGGGTCCAGCACCTGGGTTGGGGAAAACCCTGGTATTAATACAGGTTGGGGGATGAAGGGACTGAGAGTAGTTGGACATGAGCTGACAATGTGCGCTCACAACCCAGAAAGCCAACCACATCGTGGACTGCATCAAGAGAAACTTACTTAACCAGCAGGTTGAGGGAGGTGATTCTGCCCCTCTGCTCTTCTTGAGCTCGATGAAGGGACTGAGAGTAGTTGGACATGAGCTGACAATGTGCGCTCACAACCCAGAAAGCCAACCACATCGTGGACTGCATCAAGAGAAACTTACTTAACCAGCAGGTTGAGGGAGGTGATTCTGCCCCTCTGCTCTTCTTGAGCTCTGCTCTTGAGACCCCACCTGGAGTACTGCATCCAGCT
>VZTM01024295.1:1344-30450 GCA_013400555.1 Jacana jacana | reverse complement strand
ATTATCTTTACCTTGGGAATTTTAATTAAAAAAAAAAAATAATAGAAATAATCTCTCAACCTTGAAGAATCAAAGCTTAGAGTTATGGAGAAGTTGTAGTTGCAGAAATGTTAACCTCTTCCTTGGTAACAAGTTGAGGGCTTTTTCTTGTCTCTGACCTTCTTAGCAGATGAAGACATTTACCGTAGCTGTATTATGGGTAAATACCAATGTGCTAGTTTTTTGTTATCTGTCAAGCAGAGAACAAACTTCAAAATGATCTGTTAGGCATTTACTAGTACAGTGTCAGGAGCTGTATCTGAAAACTGAAGGTCAGTCATCTATCTGATAGACCTGAGTCTCTCAGAGTCATCTTCCAAATGATTCTTCAGGAACAGCTTGTCCCAGTTGCAATCTGATCACAGGCAACCCGTTTTGGAAGCACCAAAAGTGGTGACAAGTGGCATCCCCCAGGGGTCCATATATTAATATATCTTCACCACGACATAGATAATGCCCTCAGCAGGTTTGCAGGTGGCAACAAGCTGAGAGGTGTGGAAGACACACCTGAAGGACAGGATGCCATCCAGAGGGATCTGGACAAGCTCAAGAAGGGGGCCTATGTGAACCTTATGAGGTTCAACAAGTCCAAGTGCAGGGTCCAGCACCTGGGTTGGGGAAAACCCTGGTATTAATACAGGTTGGGGGATGAAGGGACTGAGAGTAGTTGGACATGAGCTGACAATGTGCGCTCACAACCCAGAAAGCCAACCACATCGTGGACTGCATCAAGAGAAACTTACTTAACCAGCAGGTTGAGGGAGGTGATTCTGCCCCTCTGCTCTTCTTGAGCTCTGCTCTTGAGACCCCACCTGGAGTACTGCATCCAGCTCTGGGGTCTTCAGCATGGGAAGGACATTGACCTCTTGGAGCAGGTTCAGAGGAGAGCCACAAAAATTATCAAAGGGATGGGACACCTCTCCTGTGAAGACATGGTGAGAGAGTTGATGTTGTTGAGCCTGGAGAAGAGAAGACTCTGGAGAGACCTTTTATCAACTTCCAGTACGTAAAGGGGGCCTACAGGAAAGATGGGAACAAACATTTTAGCAAGGACTGTTGCAATAGGATGAGGCATAATGGCTTTAAACTAAGAAAAGGTGGATTCAGACTAGATAGCAGGTAGATGAGATGTAAGGGCAATGGGCATGACACCATGTGCTGTGGGGCACAGTCAGTGTTCCCGCCTAGAAGCAGCCACTAGAGACACATCCTCAAAACTGCCTGTCAGGCATGACCGTTGCATGACTATTGAAGGGCTCCTTCATGCTCCTGGGATCCACAGCTCCAAGAAACAGGCATGAGCAAGGAAAAGAACGTGAGGCTGAAAATAGTCCCTGTTCTTGAGTGCAGGCCCGTAAGAATACTCAGTTCCCTTAGCATACTGAGCCTGAATTGCTTTACATCAACTGCACAATATCAAAATAAGAACAAATATAAACAACTCTAAGTCATGACGAAGTGTCACATCTGAAGCATGTATTTCAGGGAAGACATTTGGAAAGCAACAATCCAGTGTGTCTTACACTGCAACATCTGGTGGCCCATAGAAACTTCTGTCCTAGCATTTGTGTTCATAAGCTTTCAACAGTCACTGTAGCATAGCATATTTAGGAATACCATTTTAAAAGTGTTCAGTGGCTTCTGCCTCTTGAGGTCACTGAAAATACCTGTTCCCTACTAATGTTCTTACACCCTGCCCCAAGTGGCTGGTATTATCTAAAAGCAAAACATTTATTGTGGATAGACCCCATGTGCCATTTTCTGCAGCAGCAAGAAGAAAACCCAGCAAAACAAACCCATCTCTAAAATCTAAGCTGTACTACATACTGTATATGACTGAAACATCTTACTGAGGTGCACTGCACTGGTCTGCAAACAATCTCTTCATCCTCATGTCAATAGCATGATGGCCATGCAAAAGAGTTCTGGTGAGAAACAACCTCTATTGGGGTGAGATACAAGCTCCTAAGGTGGACGGAGAGTTTAGGAACAGAGCCACTGTATAGGCAAAGTCAAGGCAGTGCTCAGCATACCACTGTGGCTGTTCTCCTGTCAGTTGAAGGGTGCCTTTTTTTTAAGACAGGAGATATTTTCTGGTGCTTTTTCTACTGTACTGACATTTGACATGGCATTTCAGAAGAGCATGAGCAGCTTTGATGAACCTGACGACTGATTTCCTTATATCCCCTGTGTCTGCTGTTTCATGAGCTACCACATGTCAGCTGAGTGGCAGTAGTTGGCTGTGTGTGTGTGAGTGCTTTTAGTTTGTAGCAAATGTAGATAAAATGAGTCACACCAGACCTCAGTGAAAAAGGTAATACTCTTATGTTATCCTTTGCAGTAGCAATGGGCTGCAATTAAGTGTTCAGTGAGCTGCTGCAGTTCAGCTGCTGCAGAGTAACTCATTAATATTCAATACATTGATCACATGTCAGAGACCTCAGTTTTCTTTAGCTCCTTCAGAAATTCTTAGGCAGGAATTATGCCTTGGGAAGGACCTTCCCACTTGGACAGGTATGATTTTCCCAGGAGTGTAAGCCTGTACCAGCTGGGGGATGTTCTGCCCTTGAGAATCTGCTGTGAATCACATAAGTAAGTAAGAAGGAAATTCAAATCCTACCCTGGCGTCTGGCTGGCATAGCAAATCTCTAAAAATCACTCCAGCTGACAGGTCTGGATTCACATAGACCTATGCAGAATGTGAAGAACATAATCCTGAGAAAACTGCCTGGGCTGCAGAGAGAAGAGCTGTAGCATGCCCAGAATTCATAAGAAGGATGTGTACAAAGGCAAACTCTTCCCCCCACAGGTGATTTGTGATAGTTAACATTTGGTTTGTGAGAGATTTAACCACTGCCTTCTCCCCCCTCAGTCTGTTTGGGAACCACTAGGGGGAAAAGTGTAAGTTGCTCCTTGCAGCCTAAAAGAACAACAGAGCTGGGGTGGCCCAGGCAAAAAATAAGATTTACAAAGCAGATTTTTAAAAGTAGGCATTTAAAACCAGGGTATTGTACCCTTTCTGTCAGCTAAAGTGGCTTTTTATGGATATCAGCTCATGGGGCTTGACTGAAGATATGCCAGGAATGCCAGATAGGTCAGCTGGGTGCTGAACTTACATGTCCTAAAGGAGTGAGACATGATCCAAGAGCAATGCCAACATTAAAACATGTGTTAGGTTGTGCTAGGAGAGAAAATGGTCAATATCTACTACTTTTAATAGTCCTCAGTTCTGTGCAGCAGCGAGCAGTCCATGAGTTGTTTTATTGATGACACCATGGGATGTGAGACAAGCTCCACAGATAAAGATTTTCAGGTTTGCTTTATGGCCTTTCCAATAAGGAGTAATCTGTTTTTCAATAAGATAAGAATTATTGGCAATCCTTTAAATTATAACAAATGCCTGAAATATCCCTAGGCTAATTTAGCTTTAATAGGAAAGTAATTACAAAGCCAATACAGACCTATTGATTTCTACAATTACATTTACTGGACTTCATCATCTACCTACTGTTACACAGAGAGTCTGCTAAATCTTTCAATTCATATTTTAAAATCTTAGAGAAGGACCTGTATCTTATTAAGGTTAAAGGCATTGCTGAGTACAGGAATCGATTTTCAGTTGTTCAAAATTTCCTCTATTTCCTAGGCAATTATTTTTTAAGCCAAGCATCTGCTACACGTGGAATTCTGGGCATGTCCATACAAAATTTTGTCCAAAATTCTTCAGCTGTTTCAAAAAACTAATATATCATTTGAGAAAAAGATATGATTTTGTTCATGTTACAGAGGTGATTTACTTTAAGTAATCCAATTACCCACATGCCACAGGGCTTTAAATTTGGATGGAGGGATTGTGCCTTTTGCAGCATCTCTGTCCTCATTTTCCCAGAACAACGTCACCCCATTTTCTCTGTAAAGTCATTCCTTTTTCTTATTCAATTCTCTGCAGTTTTACAGACTCACCAGTTCCCAGGCCAAGTTTATTTTTTGTGCCTGAGCAGGACGTTTGGCCAGAGACCTCCCAGAGCCCCCTCCCAGGTGGCTGACCTCTGATTCTCCATCCAGGCTTAGCTTCTTGCTGGCACCGCTTTTCATATCCTGCTCACATTTTCCTCCCAGTCTCCTGCCACAAGCTTCTTATTTTTTCACAGAAACCTGGTGTCAAGTTCAAACCCTTATTTCATATTTCTAAAACTCTGCCGGTCCTGAACTTTACTGTGAATTCTTTTTCCCTATATTCTTTTTCTCGTTTTTACTGGGATCTTTTCCTTTTCTGAAGCATATTTAGCCCTGACTGGATGCTTCTAAATTCCTGTAGTACCACACTAAAAATACAGCCTTTTCCCTACAGGAGACCAAAAAGATTACAGAGACTGGAGAAGCTCCTTGCAATTTCACCCACACACCTGGGCAAGGGTGAGGCTCTGTTTGCTTCCTTGAGGCTCACTCCTCGTGGCCTCATTCAAAATCCTGACTCAGATAAAACTCCCCTTGAAATCAATACAAACTAATTAAGAACGTCTGGACTGGAAACAAACATTTTGTTGGAAGGCTAATTAGGGATGATTATAAGCTGATTGTCCAAAAAAAAAAAAAACCAAAAAAACCCAACAAAAACCAAAAACCAAACCCAAATTCTTTTAGTGAATGTGCCTGGGTTTATTCCTCAGGAGACAGGGCCTGAACACCATTGCTTTAACCAGCTGTAACTTAAAAGTTCTTTCAAATTGAGTGGTGGAAAAATTACTACATGAAACCTGTATGAGGTTCTGTATAAATCTGGTCTTACGCTTCATTTCCACTGCTTTTCCAGTTCTTTGAATTCTGTAACAGGCTGTTGGCTTTAACTTCCCAATGGGATGACCAAACCACAGTCCATGCATCACCAAAGACACTGAAAAGCTCACAGGGTATTTCAGTGAGGATTGAAACAGTTAATGTATATTGTGCTTTATGTTAGACTACAGATAATAAGATTTCATTGGAAATATAAAAATGGCAACATAACCAGCCACATGTAAATAATTCAATAATAAATGTGAGAAATGTGTATAGTTTGGTATAGTTCCTGTAAGCACAGGAATTGCATATCTAGCCTTTGGAGTGTTATTTAAGAAAACTGTTGTTCT
The DNA here is from genome assembly GCA_013400555.1 of Jacana jacana. Taxonomy (NCBI): domain Eukaryota; kingdom Metazoa; phylum Chordata; class Aves; order Charadriiformes; family Jacanidae; genus Jacana; species Jacana jacana. The sequence goes on along the minus strand of VZTM01024295.1, from coordinate 25,282 downwards.
TCGGTATCAACAAATTAAATTGGTTTGTTCTTAGCCTGGTGTTATAGAGGTCTGACTGCTGATGTCAGGCAAATTAGCATGGGTATTTTCACTACAAGCTAAAATACATGGATTGTATATGGACAATTTTCATTGAACAATTCCAAACCATTAAAAATTGTCATTTATAACTTTTTTTTTTCTGCCTCCATGACATGTAGAATTTAATTCATACTGACATTCATGGACAGCAGTTTTCCAAAAAAAAGCACAGAATAATAGGGCTTTTGTGCAATATATTTCAGATATAGTAATCTGTTCTGACTCCATTTCTTTCCTTGACCAGGTGGGGGTGTTCTTGGCATAACATTTCTCAAGAACGAGATCTGCAAATATATGGCAATTCTCTGCTGACATCTGGGAAGGGTTGGTTTTAGTCTGTGTTCTAGCTCTCACAGCAAGCAGATGGGTTCACCATTTTGACTGCATCATATGAATGGTCTTATTCTGAGTCTTATTACTCAAAAATCCACAGCAATGGAGCGGTTCTGGAGCAAGCATTATAATTAATATAATCATTGGACACGATGTGGAATAATTGTCCTAATAAAAACATTATATGTAGTGTTTAAATCTCTAGCTGGGGGAAGATTTTGGGGGGGGGAGGGAGAGAGGGAAACCTTTAGGATTCTTTGTTTTTGTTAAAAATAAGGAACAAAATGAGAATTCTGCAAATAGTTTTCTGTAGTCAATGAAACCCAGGCCATTTTTTCTGAATTAATTTATTTATCCTATACCTGTGAGTTACTAAGTAGCTCCAGAATTGTAGTAATGTTAACTTAATATCTATATGGATATATATAAACTTTTGTGCTTAAGTACCTTTATACCTACAAAGAGAAAGGAGTAGTAGTTTACAATGACCCTGTTAGAGAGTGAAGAATTTTGCAGGGTGAAAAATTATATATATAATGTGTATATATATAATGTATAAGATTTCAAGTCACATAGAAAGGCTGCTACCAAGTTAGGAAATGAAGACAGGATAGTGCCAAATAGAAGACCTTCTTTCCTTTCCTATTGTCAGTCTTAAAGTTTACTAAAAATAGGCGTTAAGAAAGTAGCTGAGAGAACTGGTCCCCTTGTTCCAGTGCCAAGAAGAACCCAGTGTCAAGAAAATTAATTCAAATTTTGCAGACCTATATATTAGAGCTGCAGATTATCTCTTGAAGGTGACTTCTGCTTCCCAAAATATGAAAATACTGTTATCTGAAATAGCTGCTCCCTGGTCACATAGGTGAGATACCCAACAATCATTGCCATTGTCCTTGTAAAAAGTGAACATTTTCCAGCTGGAGAGGTATCACTCCATGAAAATATGATATTAAATTAACAAAGAGGATAACAATGTGGTTGGAAGGGAACACAATTTTCTGCTGTTGTAATTGTAGCTGAAGTTGCTTTTCCAGAATTACCCCATGAATTTAGATTTCATGTTTCCTTTCTCCCATGCAGTGATCTACCCACTCACCTGTACTGACCCCGGTTAATCCGAAAGGAATGTATCTTCAAGAACACTTCTGTACTCGCTGTTGTCTTAGTAAACATCATCATCTTGACAAAAGGCATGTTTCAATTTTATTATTTAACTCAGAAGCCAGCATTACCCAGGAGATAATATCAGAAGTCCTTATACATACATTTGCAGCATATGTTGTTCCCTGCGGAGTGAGCTCTAGGAGATTATATTGCTTTTGTGCATATGCAGGGCTCTGTGCACGCAGGTCTGCCCATCATTTTCATCTACATCCCAATAACTTCTGAATCACTTAACTGGTTTCAACCCAGTATAAGAGAGGTTAGCAGGAGTAAAATATCCAATTTTGTAGGAATAGGTGGCTGAGTAGAAAAGAGAGATGTCATTAGTAGTCTAATCAAGCCAGACCTTCTCTAATCATGAGGTTGCAGCAAGCTCTCCACCCACTGGAGAATTCACACAGAAGACAGCTATTATGGCTGCCCCAACCACAGGAAAAGATTTAATTGGTACTCACACCAGAGAACCCAACCACAAGACACAAATCCAAGACACAAACCCCCCCAAGTTTCATTAGTTCTGCTGCAGATGTAGTTGTCTATCTCTCCAGGAACCACTCTTTACCTTATTTGTGGCAATTTCACCAAACTTTTCATGTCCCATTTCATTTGAACTAATCGGTCTCCATAGCAGCTGCCCTGCTGAGCTCTGAGGAACAGATGCGTGAGGTCGCTGACTGCTGCTTGCTGAACTTGGCTTAGACCATGTCAGTGCTAGTACTGTGCTGCACTCATCATCATGATTGCTCCTCATCCACTCTCTTTCTAATCTCTAGGTACCTTGAGCTATCACAATCCAGCTGTGAATCAGTGAAGGTTTTACAGAGGGACTTCTTACATTTATCAGGGAAAAGAATGCCTGCAACTCCTATATTTGACATCTTTTTCCAGAAAAACCACCTCTGGTTTCCCAATATGACTAACTGACCCAGTGAGCAGGTTTTGGAACAAATGTATTTCATCCCTAACCTAGCTCCAGGCATCTGAACAAGCTTGGTACAGCATCTTTTATCAGTAAAATGCTTCCCCTGATGCTATAAAACCCAGATTTTTCCTGTCTCTGTGACTTGCCTATAGGATGACCCTCTACAGAGAAAATCAGGTATTTCTGAAGAGAAACCTTCATGCCAGCTATTTTTTAGGACATTTTATAGGCACTCTTTGGCAGTGCCTATCTGTTTTACTGGTACAAGAGGGGTTCTAGATAAGTAGATTAGCTTATATATCTAAACTTGAACAGGGTTGAAAATGTGTTACAAAATCTTATTCAAAATACAGGGACTATAATCTATCATGAACATAACATAAAGGAGAACATAATATCCAGTTCTGTAGTATCCATACTATCCAGAGAATGAAGATTTGAACGTTAAGTGATTTTTTTTATGACAGCCCAAACCTCATATGAAATAAACTGGCATCAACAGCCATTAGAATCAATAAGATCATGTTAACAAAACTGGAGCTAAGGATGTGGACTTAAAATAATATTATTTCCCCTGAATAGAAAATGCTGGGGAGGCAGTTGTTCTCTCAAGAGGAGCCAATCAAATTGCCATACTTTCTCATGCCCATTTCTCCACCAGCAGGGGAAGGAATGTTGACACACCAAAGTCTTGTGAAGTTTAGCAAACCAGAGAAGAAAAAATTCTAAAGAGAAAATCCCTGGTTTGTCAATTAACGGCTCTTCTAGCACCAACTCAAATGAGCAGGATGCCAGTGAAGTCAGAGTGTTTCCATCCCAGATGGGAACTCTGTTTTCTTTGCCAAGAATGAACAAGATACAGTCCTGTATGATGACTATGGGTCCACAGAGATGTTAGCTTGCCCTTCACATTTAATTTGTAGTGCTCTTTATATGTGGAAGAAAAGAAACCTTTAAGCTGTTGTCCTGAGGATCAAATCAGATGTGGTACTTTAACCACTACATTCTTAAAATCCTCCAAATGCTTGGGCACTTCACACAAGTTACAAGGAAGTGGAAACAGAACAGTTAAAGTTTTCTCAAAGTTATATCTCATCCTTATGAGTCCTAATTAATCCTTTACATCTCTAATTATGATACATCTTATTTTATATTCACATATAAGGCTTTTTGATTCAGATTACTTTCCTAATTATTATAAAAATTATGGACCTCTTTAATATAAAATTCTGCAGTATATTACAAGTGCACAACAGTATCGCTTTGAAGCAGGCTATAGGAGAAAAGCTATAAAATACTGACATTGCTGTGACATTACAGAAGACTGCCTATCCCCAAACAAATTTGGCTCCAGATTAATATCCTTTTACATTGGAATATGCAAAGGTCTCGGTCATATTTTTATATGTCGCTCAAGGGCAACAGCATGGAGGGCTTTACCAGTTTAGGAAAGCATCATCAGACTTTTCAGAAGTACTTCTCCTCTAGACAGAGTTCTAGAAGTATTTGATTTAATTTATAGATCTGATGGGATTGGTGGATATAGTGGATCATATTCCATCATGTGTTATGTACAAACAGCTTTGGTGTGTCAACATTTCTTCTCCTGCGGGTGGAGAAGATGGGCATGAGAAAGTATGGCAATTATATGTTTCATAAAATCAGCTAAATGGAAAGGTGGAACAAATGCTACCACAGTAGCCCACTGGGAATCCTTCATGAGCTATCCAGGGACCTACATATTATCGTTTAATTTTCTGAAAATCTTAGAATACCAGAATTTCTCCTTCTAACATCTTCATGTGAATGTCAAGAAGGAAAGTACCATGACTGGCAGATAAACAATAATATTTTTTGACCTCTGATGGCTACTTGTGCACCTCCCCAAAACCATGTGCACAGTCTTGGCAAAGTGCCAGGCGTTTCTCTTCTATTACATCGCAGCGCTGGCAAAAAGCCAAGGAATCAGCAGTTTTGGTTTCTGTCGGGATAAAAATTCCTCCCAGGGAATTTGGATGTGATGGGATTTTAATGTGATCCAGGATGTTTCTTAGGTCAGCGAGTCTTTTCTAGGTGACGAAAGGAAGCGTTATGAAGAGGAAGGCCCTAAACCCTGGCATTCAGGGTGGTTTCTTTGAGGTGACTCTACCCACTGCTCTTGGCGTGTTGCCCTGCACTGCATGCAGGGAAACTGTATTCAGTTAACAATATCCATAACTGAGGACTTCATCATAGAGTTGTGACAAATGCAGCTGATTGCTTTTCTCAGGCTTTGCTTGCTCTGTTTTTCAAGTGCAGAGCAGCTGCTAGCATATCATTCTTGCTGTAAACCTTAGTACCGAGGTGCTACTTCAGCCTTTTCTGAGAACATCAGTTCCCCCAAACTGAAACCACTGACACTGTACAGGGGGATTTGATTAATTTTCCTTTTGTATTTTAAGCAGTATCTGTTAACATCCAAATTATTCTCTGCTTCCTGCAATGCTCCTTAAGATAAGAGTGGTTCAAGAATGTACGTTTGTGGTAATTAAACCATCATGTAAGTTGCAATATCAGGAAATATATGGTTCTTCACTCCTTTTTCCCCTTCTCTTTTTTTCCCCTCTTGCCAGCCACTTGTCTATTTATAGAACTACACCTCACCATTTACTTAGGAAGCAGTGACATGGAGAAGCAGATATTTAGAGGAAGTCCATTTGCTTGACAAAAACATCCATTACCTTTATCACCAGTGGAGACCAAAAAAGAATCAATTACAATACTTCACTTGGGAATGACTAATTGAGTTGTGAAATATACTGACACTCTGAAGTCACTGTGGCAAGCTAAATACCGGTACTCATAAAAGGCAGGAAATCTTGTAGATAATGTGCTGATTCACATGATTTGAGACCAGAATGCATTTTCAGTTTGTGTTGATGCTCTGAGCTTGTCTAATTTCCACCAAGTCTTATTAATCAATGGTCAGGGGATTAGCTCAGAAGTGAGAACTGCAGAGGATTTGCACCTGCTTGGTTCAGCTGTGAATTCAGCTCCGTGCTAAATACACTACATCCCATTGTACAGTCAGAGATCAGCTGTCAACTCCTTCTTCAACGACAGAACCACTTAAATTAGTCATTTGACTGGTTTTAGTGGTGCATCTATCATAGTTACTGTGTTATCCTCCTCCACATGTGCTAGCACCTTCAGATCCTGCAGAGAATGTAGGCAAGGGTATAGCTAGATGGTCCAACTGGGGGTCTGCTCCGAGTCCTCATCCTGCAGCTGTTCAGCTGTGTCATGTATTACTGTACATTGTATATCTCAACTGAGCATCTCCAGGGCCTGGGACTTCATCATCTGTGCTGTTATTAGGATGATCATTGGCACGTCTTCGCTGAGGACAAACAGCCTATCCCCAATGCCTCAGAAATAGTTTAGAAGCTATCATGGAGCAAACACCATTTCCAGTAGGTATTTTGGGTTAACATCACACATTTAGGCATTCATATTGAGTGCAATCCTCTCCATGCAGGTTTTACTGTGTCATTTAACCTCTGTGACAGAGAACAATATAGGCCACATTTCATTTACTAGTGCAGACACCATTTCCACATTGCAACAAATTACTGTTTAACATAAAATACTGGAACTCAGGAAGTCTAGCCCAAGCAATTGAAATTGTATAGATCTAATATATACACACATATTCATGTTGCAAAATTAATCAAATAATATGTTAATACTATTCAGTTAATTCATATATGAAAAGCTGCACGTGGATATAATTATTACACTTAGCAAAAAGCATGTGGATCATTATTGAAGGAGACTGAGCATGTGCTCAGGGGATCCTCTTTTTCACATTCCCCTGAGCTCCAGGAAGGCAGGGGTGACCTTCCTGCCCTGGTGGAATCCACTCTACATACACTTCCAAATCAAAAGGCAGCTTTTATTTCTAGGGCTTTCTGAAAAGCTTCTGAAGAGGAAAATGCTTTGGTCTTTGCAATGTCCTAGGGGCCTGATCCAAGCACTTTGCGAGCAAAAAGAATTGCTGAGTTTGCTACAGAAGGTGAAATCTCAGTGCCATTAAAATAAATGCCACCATCCTCTTGATCCCCTGAAGTTAGGATTTCAGCCTATAACGCTGAAGAAATGCACCTCCCTATCTCTCTTATTTAACTCTTTGAAATAGCAATAGTTCAGCAACATACTTCAGTGGTGATGTACTCATGTCGGGGGGATTTTCACAAAAGAAATCAAAGCACAATCTACATGCATACTGGATTGAAACTGGCTACTAATTGATTTTTCTAATATATTTTATTTAAATGCTGAAAAGGTTGGACTTGTTTACGAAATGAAGTACAATATTAGATCCTCTGGATTCTCCCTCCTACATTGACTCAGTCTCATTTATATCTAAGTGATTTGTGATTTATTGTGGTGTCAGGAAGGAATGTCCCCGTTAGAACTGGTCAGAAAGAAAAAAAATCTGCGAGCGAAATGTGTGTTTACAACCTGTGATCTGAAGAAGGGAAGGTTTAGGGAGTAGAAAGTAAGAAACCATTTCTGCTACTAAACTCAAGGTGGAGGTGGATGAAATGGAGGAAGAGGAGGAGAGGTAAAAAGGGTAATCTGCTGCATATTTTTAGTGCATATGTACATTGCTAGATGCTTTGATGCTGGATGTCTCATGAGAAATGGTATTTTAAGAACAATCTGTCAGCGTGGAATAAATGGGACAGGTACCTTCCCTTTTTCAGGCAAGATCCCAGTGTAATTTTACATACTGAACATTAAATAACATACATGACCCACTGGATGTCATCATACTATTGAGTGGGAGTCATGCTAATTCTGTCAACCACTGCTGCAGAGAGCAGTGCCCATAACATAAATGAAGAAATAACAGAGGAAGAAACAGCTGAAGCTGATGTGACTTACCCATGGGCAGAGAGCAGCAAATTGGCAGGATGGAGGGTTAAACCTGGTTTTCTGACTCTTAATCCCATGCTGTGCTTGCTCAGTGACAATGGACAGAAGTATAAAAAGAAACAGAAATTGCAACAACCTTCTATATCTCTCTTGCCTCCCCGTTGGTTTAAGGTGAATGTTTTAATTAGAAAATTGCTTCCTATCCAAACTGATGCCTTGAGCCTAATAAAATAAGCTTTGAATCAACCATGATATAATTTTATGTAGATAGTTTACAAGTTATTTCTGCTTGTGTATAAGATGCAACATATTAATTAATGTATAAACAAAGCTAAGAGGACAAAATGTAGCTTCAGAAAGATAATTTAAAGCATACAGAATTACTAAATGGAGAGGCCAGGGCATTCTTGTACACAAATGCAGGGGACATAGCAACTCTCTGTTTCAGAAATAGGTTTTCACATGTGGTTGAGAGGCCTAAATGCATGTGTCTTAAAGCTCTTGAAATTTAGCATGGTTCGAAAACTTTAATGTCATCCCAAAAAATCAGATTTTTTACAAGGAAATTCTCAAAGTGTATACAAGAACGACTATGCGTCTTTTCAGTCATGTCACACACAAAAAATGACACTCATTCCATCTCATTTCCAAGGGTTTGCACCACATATTTTCAGAGCACCTGTTATGCAAATAAAAATTGCACTTCCAACTAAAATTTTATCTGACCATGTCCACATTCTGTAGTAAAATTTGGCTTGCTACTCAAAAGTCAAACACTAGAGCCTGAGGGTGGTACTGAAGAAATGTTAACACAAATCCTCACTTTTCTCATATTTTCAGTTACGTAGAGGATGAGCTTCTCACATGAACTTAATTTTGTACAAAAAGGCAGTCATAAGTGTATATGCACTTGTGGGAAAAGGAGTCTGTACAATGAACTGAAATGCGATGGCCAGGAATGCAAACTGTAATTCTTGTAAACCCCCTGAACAGCATCTAGTTATAAGTTTATCAGAAGTCTAGAATCATATTTGCCACAGGAAAGTGTGTTTGTGTTCTCTTCCTGTAAATCCTAGCATCAGTTTGCAGCACTTCCATTTCCTGAAAACTTACTTTCAGTAATCTCACCTGGGAATTACACCCATGTTGCTGTCAATATATTTTACACTGTCTATTAGTGATGGCAAATGTGCAGTGTACAGAACCCCAACAACTGCTTAGAGACTTGACAACTGCAAAACAAAGATGTTCTGTACTGGCCTAAGCTTCTGAGAATGAGAGAAGTGCTGGAGCCAACCACATACTTTGGGAGTTTTCCAAGTCTGGTAGGAAAAACTTATTTTTTTTTCTTTTTTGGTAACAAATGGCACTAAAGAGAACAATGAATTTCAATAATTAGGTTATGAGGCTTAAAAAAACAATCTAACTAGAATGATGAAAGATGAAGATGGGAATATAGATGATTGTAAACTTACTGTCATTGTAGACTGATAATGGTTTAGTAGGCTACCAGCATTACTCTAATTCATTTCATCATAAGCTTCATCCCAGAGCTGCCCACTTCTCTCTGTGCTCTTCAGATTTAGAAGCAAATAAGCTCTATGACAGAACTGGAGGAAAGTGAATCTGAGAACTGCTGGGTGGTGAATTGAGAGCACAGGAAGTAAATTCCTTGTTCAGCCAAAGAACAGCTGTAACTTTTACAGAAAGGGACTCCTTTCATGAGTTAATGTCTCTAAGCTTTTGGAAAACAGTGTTCAAATCCTTGCTCTGCTGCATATTTTATGTATGATCTTGAACAATTCACGTGAACCTCAGGTCTAAAAACTAGATCTAAGTTAGCTAAAAAACTACAGTAAAAGACAGGAAAAAAAAATGTGTCTTGCAGCAGTGTTGCAAAGCCCATGACATGCTCTGATAAGAGGTAATGAGTTCATTTAAATGTCTTATGAACGACTGCAATATTTTGCAAATTACTCTACTAATTGGTTTGGCTGAAACCTGAAGGGTGTTCAGTGTGAAGCTTGCATTTGAATGCAGGTTGGTGTTTTTGATGAGGAATTTTTGTCTTTGACATGAAATTTCATTTTGAGAACAGTTAGTACAGAAACTAAGAGGGTACTTCTATTGAAGTGGGGACAACTTAATTTTATTCTTCAGGGCAAAAACTGCTGTGATTGTAAAAATCAGCATTACTGATAAATTTCTCCACGAACAAGTCGAGGTTCTTTGCATACTTTCAAGGTTCCACAGGAATGTAACAGGATGAGTTAAGTGACAGATAAGTCATCTTGGGCTGCATCAAAGAAGTGTGGCCAGCAGATCAAGGAAGGTGATTCTATTCTGCCCCTCTATTACATGCTACAGAGACCCAACCTGGAGTACTGTGTCCATCTCTGGGGCTCCCAACATAAGGACAGATACTTGTTGGAGTGAGCTCAGAGGAGGACCACAAAGATGATGAGAAGTCTGGAGCACCTCTTCTATGAAGACAGGCTAAGACAGTTGGGGTTATTGAGCCTGGAGAAGAGAAGGGTTCTGGGAGACCTTATAATCCCTTCCAGTACCTAAAAAGAGCCTACAGGAAAGATGGAGGGAGTCTTTATCAGGAAATGTAGAGATAGGACAAGGGGTAACAGTTTTAAACTGAAAAAAGGTAGATATAGATCAGATATTAGGAAGAAATTTTTTACTGTGAAGGAAGAAATTCTTTACTTGGGCAACTGGAATAAGTTGCCCAGAGAAGTTGTGGATGCCCCTTCCCTGGATGTGTTCAAGACCAGGCTGGATGGGGCTTAGAGCAATGTGGCCTAGTGGGAGGTGTCCCTGCCCTTGCCAGAGAGCTGGAACTAGATGATATTTAAGGTCCCCCCAACCCAAACCATTCTAGAGAGGAGGGATTGGACAGGAAATTTAGGCTGATAGTGCATTTTGCTTTAACATATGATTGCATGTACTTAAAACTTCTAATGATTCACATCCAAGCCTCTAAATTTATTTTTAAAAAAGCATGGTTACATTAAGAAATAAGATGACAAATTAGGAAAAAAACCCCACAATGATATATATGTAGAAATACCTATGCCTGTAACTTGGAGGTTAAAAAATACTGGAAAGAGGATGTGAGAAGCTAAAAATATTGTGGGAAAATGTTAACATGATATAATGAATTTTTTTAATGTCTATTGGAAGAAAAGTATGTCAACATAGAATTGTCCTGATGTTGGAAACAAATAATTAAATTCTTATTAGAAGACAGAGGATAGTTAAAATTCATAAAATAGCTGGAGTCTTAGAAACAAAATACAGATGATCTACCACAAAAGAACAGCAAAATTCTTTCTGGTTTGTCATGGTCTGAGGGAATTATAAAGCAACTTTAAGCAGAATTAAGCACTTCTAATTCAGTGAACACAGATGGTTTGCACACAAATTGCTCTAGGAAATCTTTACTCCTTTTTAACAAATTCTGGAAAATTCCAGAAGACTGAAAGTGAACTTACAGTGTGCCAATATTCCAAAAAATTCTGACAGGAGTAAGTGTAGGTCAATTAGGTTGATATCTGTTCCAGAAAGTATTACAGAAAAGCTGGGAAGATAATCAGCTGAGAAATAATTAAAGGACAGAAATAAAATTAATTCCAGACAACATGGTTTTATGAAAAGCAGATCATGTCAAAGAAATCTTACTTTATTCTTTGATGAAATTGCAAGCTTGTTTGAGTAATCTCATTTTTGTAAAATATTTGAATTTAGCAGCACAGAATGTTCTGATTTAAACATTGGCATCATATACTATTAATAAAGCAAACGTTTTATGAATTAGGAACTGGTTAAGTGATAGATCTTAAAAAGAGATTGTCTCCAGGAAATTATCAGCAGCTGAGTGTACTTATAATGGAGTTCATGGGGATCAGTAGCAGAACTGATACCATTCAACAACCTCACTGATTGTTTTTGAAAGTAAATAATAAATCACTTATGATAACATTTGTAATTAAAAAGGGGGGGGGAAGTCCTTGGTAAAATAGTAAATAAGGATAAGGCAATGAGGCAGGATGATCTGGATCTTTTCATAAACCAGGACTCTGGAAAAGACCTAGGGATCAAAGTGAAGGAGCAACTTAATGTGAGGTCTCAGTATGGTAAAAGTGTTGATAATTAACTCTAATTGTAGCCTGCCTGCAAATACAACTACACTGTTCCCTAGATTCAGGCTCTTCAGAGTGCAATCAGCTCTGGTGTCTCTATATTGCGCTTCTCTACACTCCCTTTTCTGCTGGCTAGTATAAACTGAGACAGCTCAGATACCTTGGATGCCTCTGCCAGCAAGATGCAGTTTTGCTCTTGATCACAATCACAGTACTTTCACAGGGAGAACATAATGGGTATTGAATAACCCTTCAGTCTAGGAAAAAAGAAGTAACAAGAATCAGTGGCTGGAGGCTGAAAACACGAACATTTGAGTTAAAAAGTATTATAGTTATTATATGCACATCACTGGAAGAAATTATCAAGGGAACTTCCAGGTTCAGTCAACTCTGTGCCTTTGGAAGTATATAATTTTGTGAAAGTGGGAGGCTTTCTTGAAGACGTAGGTGAAAAAACATTGTATAACTCTCTCACTATTGCTTTTAAGAGCAGTAATCTGGTACTAACTTTTGTTTACTGCTCAGAATGATCAGCATGTTAACACCAATTTCAGACTGGAAGAAGTTGAAATCTCATACTCATGAGCAGAACATAATACGTACAAAAGAATTTGTAAAGAAAAAGAAAGTTCATATTAGAATGCGCTAAAAAGTCAAATATAAAACTCTGCTCTGAGGCAACAAGCCTGTCAGTTGGAAAAAAAAGTCCTAAAAATGGCCCATGGTTAATGCTTTTCAGATGACCGAAAGGGTATGACCTTGAGAGGTCATCCTCTATCTTAAGTCAAGATCAACTCCACTGAAAGCTGATTAAGAGAAAAATGAAATGCCAGTAATGTTAAGCTCACAGGTATAAAAAATGTCCTTGCTGCAACAGTGTCAACGGCTTCTAATCCAGCTGAACTCCCCCCTAACCCAGGCATCCCAGAGAAATAATAGCACCTTCTCATACAACCTGTGAATGTGTGACCCTTCCAGAAGAATCCTTAAAATTCCCCAAATGTGCTGTTTTCTCAGAGACTGCAGTCTACAAAACCAGAAGGCACTGCAGCTAAATCAGTGTGCTTGTAAACTAGTTTGGGTCAAGGATTAAAGAGAGTCTTGACCCTGATTCATCCCAGCTAGTGTGGAAGTGCCGAACAGGTTGTATTTCAAGAGCAGCAGAACAATGAGATCAATTACAAGTGACTGAACTTCTCAGCATAGACAAGGCTCCTTATTCAGGAATATGCTCTTTTAAATTCAGATTTATAGGAGGATTCTGGTGCCAGAACCGTAACCTGCCTATAACCTTCCTTCTGTCCACTGCTGAAACAATAAACCTTCTGGATTGTACTTCCTGTAGGATCACTTATTATATCTGAGGATAGTATACTTAAGAATCTTTAGTTATTAAAAATCTTTAATAATGTCTTTAGTTATTAAAAATCACAATAGTTTGCAATTTAAAAAATTATATTATAATATTTTCATGGTAAAATGACATAAAAAGCCTGCCTTTCCCAGTATTTTTTTGTTTATGTGTGCCTGTGCTATACACATCTTCGGTACGTTTTCATTTAGGGAATGTTACTGTAAATTGGGCAAACTAAGGGAACATACCTCAGGCAGAGTTCATTTTCCATTAGGAATTCTTTTGGTATGTAGACTAATGCTCTCTCAGTAACAATTTTCAAAGTTGAATACAAAAAATACTGGAACAGATATCCTCCATCATTCTAGATAACGGAATTAAAGGATTAAAAATGTTCTGATACAGCTTCTTTGGGAAATATCGGAACTGTTATTTGTATAAGATGATGATTTACACAGTCTACTAAGATTGTATCTACAAACCTCAGTGAAAGACCCTGAAATTGCACAAGCTAAAGAAATGTAGAGTTCAACCATATTAGGTCAATTTAAATATGGAAGACAACCTAAATTAGTAATACCATGGGCCCATTCTGTTCCTACTCACTACCACCCATAGTGGTGCCAGTTGAGAATAATGTATTTGGCTCCATGGGTTTGAATTTATAAAGACTAAGAAACTGAAAATACTTTTTTATATTTTGTATTTGTTATCATAGAGGCACTTGCACTGGCACGAGGGATTAGGTGGGAAGAAGAAGTCAGGGTAGGGAGGAGCAGGATTAGCCCATCAACAAAAGTGTAGATTAGCTCAAAGTGGCTTTGAAACCTCACCTGAGGTCTTTCTCTCAGGTAAGTCTGCTCTGGACCCCAAACTCCTTGGTAGCCCAAATCTGGTCTCAAGTAAGAAGAGCACGTCTCCAGGCTTACATAGGAGTTATGGCCATATATCTGGTAAGGCTCAGGCCTAGGCTTGATCTCAAGCTGCTCCATCAAGCACTGCAAACACCCTGGTGCTTCATAGACACTCTTTTTGGGCTGTGTGATGCAAACACACAATGAAAAATCTGTGCCTGACCCAGTTTTAAGGATCTTAAAAGACAAGTCTGAAGTGAAAGACGGGAGGTGGCAGAAACGAACAGATGCAGCACAAACAGTGAGATGTGTGGGAATCACCACAAGAACAGTGAATCACTCGTCCTTCCATTAACAACTATTTATACACTAGGTGAGAATCTAGCTTTAACAGTTAACATACGGCATGCAAATCACTTTTCAAACTCAGCTCACAAGGATGGTGGTGGTGTTTTGTCCTGAGACGACAGGCAGTACAGCAGCAGCTTGTGCCTCCATAATGCTTTCTCTAATGGACATCACAAGCATTCTCCCTTCAGGATGATATCCACATCTCCTGTTGTTTGTTTTGCAGTGCCAACCACTCTAATGGCATTCAATAAATGCCTGTGTGTCAACAGGCTGAAAGCAGTTTGTAATAATCTGTGGGCATTGCTTGATGAGAAATGTTAAGAGGTTATAGGTTTACTACCCAAATTCCATATCTGGATAATCAGGAGGATGGACAGCAGACGAAATAGCCACTCCCCAGCAACTGTGGTGGATTACGTCTGCTCCTCTGCTCCTTTGTGGTCTCACCAGACTGTCTTCCCCAGGATAATAAACACAGATGGAGGAGATCAAACTGGTAATGGTGGAGGAGAGGAATTTAAATAGTCTCTCTGAAGGGAGAGATGCATTGCTTTTGCTCAAGTAAAGCAAAACTTAGAGCCTAATATATCAAAAGAGAGGAATACACAAAAGACCTCGTGTAGAAGATAGAAGCATTTTTCTACACTTATGTTATATTAACCCTTTCTCTTCTTACTTATTTGGCTAATAATTCTGTTTTGCTTTGAGAAAACTGTGTTGGCTTATAATGGCAGGCCCTGAAAGGAATTCTTTAAGCTGACTCAGAACCCATTCAGTAAATGTATTTCTGAATCCTCTGCAGTGTGGACTGAATTTACCACTCTGTTCCTCTTCACAGAAGTTACCTAAAATATATTCCTTAATAAATCTGTTGGAACATGATTCACATTTTTCTATAAGCACAAGATTATAATGCTATAACTTTCTGAGGAGTTATTCTGGCAAAATCTCACATACAGTGGGTGCACAATATCAGTATATTCTTGTTTCTACACTAGCAAACCTCATCTAAGCACCTCTATACCAGCACTTCTTCATTGCCTGGAATCGTAGCCATAGTGTGCTGAGTACAACACTGTATGCTATGCTCCTGCCTTGCCTGAGGCAAGAATTAACCTTGAATTTTTGTCTTGAACCATTAAAAGCCAAAGGTGTTGAAACTGCAGAATGACAGCTTTTCCTCTACTCCTTCAGTTGTCTGCATCACACTTAGCTTTATAGAAGTCTTTGAACTTATAAGGTCCCTTTGGTATAATGCTCAAATAAAAAAGACATGAGGCTTCGGCTCTGAATTTTCTTACATCTGTAGACTTCAACAGTCTTGAATGTTTAAACATTACTAAAAGTTATGCTGTTGATTCACTTAGTATTTATTAACCATAAATATAAGAACAGTAGTAAGATATATTTGAATACATAGAATATTTGTATTTTCAGCGTAGGCTTAGGGCTTTGGTGCTCAGACGTAATCATTGCAAAACCAAGATAACTGCCTGCTCAGAAAATGAAGGAGTGGACGTCACGTAGAAGGCCATTGGCCAGCAGAACATGAGAAAAGAATTAACACATTTTGAGAGGAGAGCTGCTGGCCTCTGGGGGATGATATGCAGGTCAGTGTTTCTGTCACCGCTCCAACTGGCTGACCTACAAATTGGCTCCAGACTCAGGAACAGCTTGCCCAGTTGTCAGCCCAGAAATGAATGCTTCGGCAACTGAGTATGTGAAATAGAGAAGGAAGAAAGAAATGTGCTAATGAGGTTTCATATAAAATTTTATGAGTGGAATATAGAAATAATGAAATAACGCATCAAAAGTGGTAGGACCTGAGAGGGGAGAAAAAAAAATTTTGGCTGCATTTGGAAAGTGCTAAAGTTAAGAATTTAGAAAGTAGCAGTCATTAAACAAATAAATACTGAAGCCCACATAAATTCCTGGTCCAAGAGATGAAAAATTAATAACCTTTACAGACTTACATCATCAAGGATACAAAAATAAGTGTTAGCAATTATTAAATATTTTTGCTGATTAGTTGATGGCCTGTTTGGATCTGCTTATTTGGGAAATGCAATCTCATTCTAAATGTGAACAAGGTGGCATATCTGTATGGGGACAGTGCAGCCTGCACAGAGGTGTTGCAGCTGTGTAATTGCATGTTTGTGATGTGCCTAAGTAAATTAGTTCCTTACAGGAGGAGGGATTAGACAGTTAATAGAGGTAGAGCAAGAAGTTGAATTACATGATCGGGACCTTATTCTCTTCTCCGCATTTAGAGAAGACACTCAGCTTTAGAGAGAGGAACTCACAAGCTTGGCTTTAGGCAGTCTTTTCCCTCTGGGTTTCTGAAATCACAGAATCACAGAAATACCATAATAATAAATAATAAATAGAGATAATAATAAATAGATACAGGAATAAGGAGAAGAAAATAAGAAAATTTGAGCACATACAGAGACAATGCAATTCTTGCAGGATGCATAAAATATGAATGTGTATGCAAAGTGAAAGAACTCAAACACCTGCAGTGACAAAGGTTCTTTAGCAAAAATACTTTTCAATATATAAGTAAACATTTCTGGAAACCTCTGGGGTAACAATGCAGCTTGATTGCTGTCCATTCCTTACAATGGGAAGTTAAGGGGCATCCAATATAATTTTACTGTAATAAATAGAATCTGAAAAAAACCAAACTGTAAGGCTGCAAAAGCAGACTGTTTTCTTGAACTGCTTTGCTCTCTGAAATATTTTGATGGCATGACATATAATGTTTATTGTTTTACATGTCTTTATAGCCTTCAGCCTCTCTCTCTGTCAACACATTACTCTTCAGCTTCATTGTGCTCTTTTCTCTTCTCTGGTGCCGTGGGAACATAAAGCAAATGATTCTACTGTTCTCAGCTAGAAATTGTTTTTCATTATAATTTCAAGAGGGGCTTTGAAGTATCTACTTAGGCTCTCACAGCTAATAAGAGACAAGGCAGTTGCTATGCTACTTGTTGATTAAATGAAAAACAGACCTGATAACATGTGAAATCTTCCTATGGGAGGTGTTTCCCTTATGGAGATGAAAACTGAGCAGTTAAGACCTGCATTGCAAAGTTGTATGTCTAAGGTTAAATGCCTAAACGGTCACTTTAAGTTCCCAAAGCCATGAGCTGGCTATCTGGAGCCAGAGTGTCAGCTGGTGTAAATCATCGTTGACAGTAGCTAAGCACTTCGGCACTTGGGGCTTTGAGGCCAAAATGTTCTTTTGTATTCTGATCATTAAAAATCCTAATTTTTCAATTAGGAAGTAAATGAAAAATAAATTATTTTTCTGTTGTGCCATGTGACAGAAAATTCTAATGACACCCAGGAGAAGGGAAGATCCTTAGCTTTACCAAAACCAGGATAATATATTTAAGGCCATAAATAACATGCAGTTTCATACCTGTAAGTCAGTTTGGAAATGAGTTTCTAGGGAAAGCTTCTCCAAAATACAATTTATGTTTCTGAAATATATCATAGACCCCTAAATTCAGGACAGCACTCTAGTCTAAAGCCCTGAATCTGTTTAGATATTGGAAGTCTCTTAAGTATGCTGTTCCCCTTAAGTCAGGCTTAAGCATTCTGAGAACAGGGAATTCAGAACAAAATATGTCACAATGAATTCCACTGTGAAACACAACAAAAAGATGTGACAAAGAAGTTTATTCATTAAAGATTTGTACAGGGAATAGAATGTGTATAATTTCAAATTTCATACTGAAAGCTACAACTCTATTTTTTCAACCTTGCTCTTGAAAATGGGCAACTGTAGCATGGGAACTGATAGCCATGAGACCAAAGAAAAAACAGGTAAGAGAAAGCATAATTTTGTAGTTCATTGATTTAAACACTTCTGGGAGAGAGCAAAAGTTTTTCTGTCCGTACATAATTTCCTTTTATGTACGTTTGTTTAAATCAAAATGCAGAAGCAATCAACAGCAGCAGAACAGAAAATTATATTATTTCTGTATTTTTGGTCCCACAGGTGTTAGCTGGACTCTGGTTACTACGTGAACTGCTTGAGGAGTGGTGAATGTGCCTATAAGCTGATGGTTATCCTCTTAGAGTGGAGGAGATCTGAGTTTAGCTCCCTTAAGCTAAGAAGGGCTTTCTTCTCTTCCTGTTATTGGCAGTAAAACACCTGATTTTGTGACTGCTCACAAATCGAAAGAGATAGCAAGGGTCTGCATCCTGGCTTAACTAAGGAGCAAACACAAGCTGTACTTACACATTGGATGTCAAAGCTCAAGTCAGACAGAGATGCACATTTTCAGATACGTTTCTATCTCCAGCTGGGAGAACAAGCCTGCTGCTATCGGCACCTTTCTCTCCCACATGTGAGTGGCTGATGTGTTTTCCACCCCTGCTCCAAAGAATCTACATTTTAAGTGACACGTTACTGTCTGTTGCAACATATGTCTTTCTTTGAATGGGGCTCTACACAGAGGTCATCAAGATGTATTCTCTACCATATTTATTTCATGCATGCAACGTATTAACTGTTCAGTGATTGCCTTGAAAATATACTTGGTGAAGAAGCAGCAGTCCACTATCAACGTGTTATGAGACAGGAACTTTGGACTTTTTCTGAAAACAACAGTTTCTGAAAACAAAGTTACTTAAGACAGATTATATAATAGAAAGAAATTATTTCCTGTGAGGGTGGTTGCCCACTGGAACAGGTTGCCCAGAGAAGTTGTGGAAGCCCCATTCCTGGGAGTGTTTGAGGCCAGGCTGGATGTGGCTTTGAGCAACCTGCTCTAGTGGGAGGTGTCCCTGCCCATGGCAGGGGAGTGGGAACTCGAAGATCTTTAAGGTCCCTTCCAACTCTAAACATTCTATGATTCTACTAATTCTTGCTTTCTATAGAGGATGTGAAAATAGTGAGATTTTCCTAGGGCTGCACTGTCCACAGATCTTTTACATCTTATACCTTTATTTCACCTTTATTTTCATTTTATATTTTATATTATTTTATATTATGATGTGGGGTTGTTGTTTTATATTGGGTTTGGTGGTTTGGGTTTTTTTGTTTGAATAGCTTCCTTTTTAAAACTATGCACACCCTTTAACAGTAAATACAGAGAAATAGTTCAGTAATTTCAAGCTCATAAAAGGAAATTATGTGCAGGGATATTTTTTTGTTTCAGGTTTTCTTTATTGCACTTGGCAACTTCATCCAATCTGTGCACTGAAAAAGAAATCTTGTATTTCCAAAACAAACAATAATTCCAGTTGCATGGTAACCAGCCCACATACTAAGCTCTAGAAGTATCAGATCCAGAGGGCTCAGGACTTTGCCAAAAAATCATAGTGTTTTTAACTGATTTCTTCATATGATAATAACTGCATCGGGGATTTTAACCACTGCATTACACAAAATGATCCTGTAACCAAATTATTTGCTGTCACTGAATTCATGGGGGTTACACCATTGGAGAAGGGGATTCTGGGTCTTCCTAAGCAGTTTGTCCTTGTGCAGATTTCAGAGGGGAGTTTGCCTCCATCAGAGAGGGGAAGTGTCACCAGGCAACATGCTCTTTCTGTCAAAAAGAAACTTTAAAGACACTGTGGACTTTAGCTCCATGAAGCAAGAGATCATTAAAATTAAGGGCATGAGGGGAACCATGAAGCCCCATCAATGTTTGCTATCCCTCTAGTGTTACTGAAGAAAATAAGCAGACACAGCTGCACAATTTTCGTCTTGGAATTCCACATTAACTTAATAGTTTCAAAGGTTGTAGTTACTCTGGCTACCCTGATGATGTGGATCGACTGGAGATATAGTACAAGAAGCTGGAAGGAAGTCCTGAAACTGGTAGAGATGCCTTGCTACAGATCAAAATATGGGTAATTATGATTAGAAATATCTTCACTGCTCTCTTGAACAAGGAGAAAAGAAGGTCCCAAAATGAATTCTTTTCCTCGTAGTTCAGTTTAAAATGTACTTTCATGAAGAACAAGCTAACAAATTTTGTTACTCGTAGCATGTGTTTTCTCCACAATCATGGACTTAAGTGAGCTGATGTCAAAGCACTCATTGAGATATTTTTGATTTTCTGCATAGCATTGAATGCACCTCTGGCTGGGACTTACACCTCAGTGTTTCATCCAATTATAGTTTTTGATTCATTTAAATCCCCAATGTTTAATCCATGGACAATGGAGGGTAGTACACCGGGGCAACGAGTAGTGTCTGTGGTAATGTAGATACTGTGTATTGAAATCAGGATAGTGTGTTCAACAGATGCAGCTGGAAATACCTGCCATAATACAAAATGTCTAATAAGGTAAAGATCACCATCATTGTTGAATTCATTTTGAGTGGGAGGGAACACCTGACTTTCACTGCCCAAGTTGTTTCATTTTGAACAGTGGAGTCAAAGTGTCATTTTTCAGCTGTGTTCTCATTCTGAACATGCACACGGTTTTCAAGGGACACATTTCTTCACAAGTGTATGAACTCCAGAAGAGAACCATGAATCTTTGGGAGGACTGACAGTGGTGAATCTTTGCCGAAAGGAGCCATATTTCATTCACACAAGCATGTTTGCTGTCTGCATGCCTCCAGTTCTGTGAGCAACACTCAGTCCTCAGGGTTGCTACAGTTCAGTCTGACACAGCTGCTTGTTGCAGCCCAGTTCATGTGGTGTTTCTCATTGTTCCTCCATCACCTTTTCCTGCACCAGCTCCTTTACTCACTGTATTTTTGACTCTGTGAATGTAACAGAAAGCATCTCTTTTCACATCTTCAACTCTTCAAACCTCTTGATTTATGTGTCCTCTCTCTCGCTAGCTGCAAAAGCATTGACCTTACCTAGTCTTGGTTATACAATTAGGCTTGCCCGCTGTATCTGGACCCAAATCTGCATGGCACAATCCTCCCTTTCTCTGTGCTTATGTATTGTGTTTTCATGGCAAGCCTTTGGTAGCAGAGGGACTACATGGGTGGCTTCTGTGAGAAGGTGCCAGAAGCTCTCCCCATGTCTGATAGAGCCAATGCCAGCTGGCTCCAAGATGGCCTGCTGCTGGCTAAGGCCAAGCCCAACAGCGAAGGTGGTACAGGAACTACTCTGGAGAACTTTATGAAGAATTGCAGCCTGTGGGAAGAACCCACATTGGAAAATTTCATAGAGGACTGTCTCCTTTAGGAAGGACCCCATGCTAGAACAAGGGAAGAGGGCGAGGAGTCCTCCCTCTGAGGAAGAAGGAACAGCAGAGACAAGGTATGAGGAACTGACCACAAGCCCCATTCCCTGTCCCCATGCATCCCTCAGGTGGAGGAAGGAGAGAAATCAGGGGTGAAATTCAGCCCAGAAAGAAGGAAGGGGTGGAGAAAAGGTGGTTTAAGATTTGTGTTTATTTCTCATTACCCTACTTTGATTTGATTAGTAATAAATTAGATTAATTTCCCCAAGTTGAGTCTGTTTTGCCCAAGACAATGACTGGTGCATGATCTCTCCCTGTCCTTATCTTGATCCATGATCCTTTTGTTATATTTTCCCTCCCCTGCCCAGCTGAGAAGGGGAGTGACAGAGCAGAGCACCTGGTGTCCAAGGTTGTCACTGAAGGATCTATCCCTCCTGTGCTCTCCAGAGTAGACTATTGGACTTCTAATGATCCAGTTTCAACTGGTATGGTTGCTTGACCTAAAAAATAAAAGGATGAAACACAGATTCTTTGATCCAGGTATGGTATTCTAGGAGCAGATCTGCTGTTGGAATGAGACAGGATTCAAGAGAAACAGCTGGAGGCTGGCATGTATGGTTTTGTGGACTAAAGCCAGGGAGCTTAGCCAATAACTCAGTGAGACAGACTGCTTCATCTTCTAATTGGCTGTCAACTTGAGGTCCTAAGTGCCCAGTTATTCATACTGGGACCAGCACAACTGGAAAAGATCTGTATTGGCTACCGTCTTCATAGTTCCTTAATTCAGTCAAAGGTGGTTGAATTAATCTGTCTCTTTGCAGGCAGAACAAAAGTTGCAAGTGGCTTGAGGCCTGCAGAGCCTCTGAATCAAACCACGCATCTGTCTCAATCTGGGTGACTCCATCCTTATAAAAAGCTGGCGTGAAGTTCTTTGTTCCATTGTTAAGATAATATGAAACTTGATGTCCAGAAGGCCTACAGCCTTCTGTATCACCTTTGTCTTTAATCCCGTGTTGGAGATAAAACAACATATGTGATATTAGACAGGACTATTCGGTTCCACAAAAGTGTCTACACTTTTAATAGTTGTGAGTCACCAACCTGTTGTAGTGGGTAACTGTATATGATTATAAGGGGGGCTTTCCTAAGACTTATAGTCCTTGAGTCTTTGCTTTTGACCACTTCGTTTCAGAATTATGGCCTGAGTTGAACCTCTTAAAACCAGCAGCCTGTAAGTTCTGTTGAATAATACCCAGTTAAACACTTTGCAAACGGATGGTCAGATCTGTAGAAAATTTCCTGCAAAGTGCATGCATCAAAACCAATGCCCATGTGATGTTTGTTGACAAAGGATTTGGGAGAACACTGCTTTAGCAGAGATGTATGTGTGTTCAGGGCACAGAGGCGGGAAAAACAGTGGTGAGGAAAGAAACACTAGTCCCTCTCCAAACAAGTGTTGAGAGCCTGACTCTCAAAACAAACAAACAGACCTTATCAAAGAATGACTTTTTGGGTACAGCACTGGGTGAAAGAGGCATGAAACTGTTCTACAAGGAAGAAGTCTCCTCTTGTTTTCTTCCCACTAAATTAATTTAAACAGGGCTTTGTATAGTCTTTGTGAAGAGAAGAGATTGGTAAAACATTTTAGCACTCATTTCTCCTCCAAACAGGAATGAGCTTCACAGTTCATTTGTTTTGCTAACCAGGAAGGTCAAAGGAAGCACTGTAGGAAGTCCATTATGGAAATTAATTGAGACACAAAATCCTTGAAAGTCAAACAGAAAAGGTTGTATCTGAATCAACTCTGTGGAAAATTCTGGCACTGGGGAACACAGAGCAGGAAAAGCCACTGAGGCAGTCAGAGGACAGGCAGAAATGTCTGCAGTTGTATGTAAAATTATGTGGAAAACAAGGGAAGGAGAGAGGTCATGGTAGTCTAGAAGAGAAATTATGCCAAACAGGCAATACATCTGGGCAGCAGGGATGGTGAGAAAAAGACTAATTTTGTAAGTATTTTAGAGAAAGAAGCAGCAGGACATCAGGGTGGGAAAAGGGGTGAAAGAAATAAAAGGTGACATGAAGGTTGGGAGCCTGAGAAGAGAAAGAAAATGTTCCATCCTCCAAAGATCCAACTCTGATTATGCAGCTGTCAGCCCTGCCCCTTTAATTAAGTAATTGATTAATTAAAATAAAGCACTTAATCTCTCCATTTACATATTATGCCTCCCACTAACCAATGCTGACTGTGGGGCCCTCATCAGAAAGCTCCTTCCTATTTGAATTCATGTTGGTTCCCAAACATATTACTTTGTAAATAGGAAATGACAACATTGGCTCCGTGCCCCACTATCGTCGCAGCATTGCCATATGTCAGTATCATGCTAAACATAGTAAGCAGAAGACCCAACAATATAATTATTGAGGACATCTGTCAGCAGCACAAGCTACATCTGGGATTAGTAGCTGTAATGCTGGAAAGACCTATAAGAAGCAGAGAGGAAAGTCCTTTTGTGTTGGCTTGGATTTTCAAGAATAAGAGCCAGATCCTCAGCTGGTGTAAATTTAAGCCATTCAAAGAAGCTAATGAATCCAGCATCAGCTGATACTAAGAATCAGCTAAGAATCTGACACTGAA
>VZTM01024294.1:68611-81128 GCA_013400555.1 Jacana jacana | reverse complement strand
GAGGAGACTTTACGTTGATAGAAGCAGAGTCACCCTTGAAGGAACATATAATTTGTGTCTTGGCAGGCAGATCTAGCCTGTGATTTCTGGTGAAGAGATATTTTGAAAAGCAGTTTTTGCTTTGACCCTGTAGGTTATAAATACGTAAAATGCTGTTATGCTTTAGTTACCTATTCATAGGAAGAGATGGCTCATCAGATTTTGGGTTCAAGCTAGTGTATTTTCCAGGAAAATTTGTATAGCCAGCTCCTGCTTTGAAGCAAGAAACTGAACTGCAGATTGTTTTCTTAGACAGTTGGAGCTTGGTATATCTAACAATCAGTTTTCTCCTGAAAATCTTATTGTTGTGCTCTGCATCACTGAAATTCTGTAGTTCGTCTACTGTTTTTGCTGTTTATCACAGGACTCTCTGTTCATTAAGGGAAGTTTTAGTGGCATAGACTTGGTCATTAAAGTAAAACCACTAAAAGGGTCTGGAGGACGTGGAGTGAAAGACTTCAAGTGTTCTGTTCTGTTTTCCTTTCAGTTGCATAGAATTTGTTTGAGCCATTTGACCTTTAATTCAAAGTATGCAGGCTGGCGTCAACAATTATGGAGTAATTGCTTTGACCTTGTATCATGGGGAAAATTTAACATTTCCAAGTATTCCAAGAAGATTCTAAACATTATGTCCCAAAATTGGGGTAAAAAAGATGGGGAGAGGCATTAACCCTCAATTTTATGCCTTATTCCTTTCAGAACTGCTACTCTAACACCAGAACCAATGAATTAATCATTCCTAAGTCTGGCACCTAAACCAGGTGAAGAATAAGGTTGCTTCTCCCTCGGAAATGTATCAGTCAGAAGTTCTTACATAGATGAGAAAAGGGTAAAGTGTCAGGAAATGAGGACATTCCGAACTCTGGATCATATGTCCTGGACATCCACTAAGGGACAGTTTGTGGTTTATTGTTTACCACAAAATAGCTGTGAAATTGCCCTTTAAGTATGTTCCCTTCTGGTTTGGGTGGGGTTTTTTTAGGTGTTTTTTTGGTTTGATTTTGGGGAGTGGGTGGAAGTAGGTGTGTGTGGGGGGGTGGGGGATGTGGAAGAGGGGCAGACATGATGCTCAAATGTCCAGTACTCTTATAGTATAGGAAAAATGAATGCCAATAATTTTCTTTTTCAAAATCCAAATAGAGCTTCTAAAATATCAGAAATTACTAGAACATACAACTTTTTGCATAGCAGCCTCTATGGTAGCAAAAATACTGGACAAAATTAGTTGTTGTTGTAGTTTTTGCTTTGTTTTCAAGCAAAGTAACATTCTATTTTTTTAACCACTTGAGAGATGAGTGTTGATTTTTCTATTGCATTAATTTATAGAAAAGAGGAAAATTAATTAGCAGAACAGCTTTATCCAAAAAGTTATTAACTATGAGCTTACAATTGCCTCTAACAATATTTTATATAAAGAGAACAGATCAGTTAATGCTATAGTCATTAATGTTAATCTGATATATTAAAACAACTAAACTATTTAAATGTTACTTTTCATAAATTGTAATTTTTTCCAGAAGAGTCTGCATAGTAAGTTCAGAATGGATTTGCAGAAACCGATGTGCTTTATCGCTATCGCTATTTATGAGCTTCTTCCGGTTTTATCAAAAGAAGAAGCTGCACTGGGTTTTTCTGATTGTGATCTGAAGATTCCCCAAAGTTTGGGTTGCTTACTCACTCATGCACGTGTTTAGGAAGTTCTTCTCTTGGAGTTATCTCACTAATCTCGATGCAATAAAAGTCTCTCTCTGTTTCCTGCTGTGCTAGTAAGGGTGCAGCTTTCATCCTTTTATGATCATCTTTGCCATTAAACGAAAAAGAAAATTGGGAGGACTTCTCTGAATGGAAAAGAAGCAAATTGCTGGTGACATAGCTATTGGTTGCCCTGGGAGTACTCACTGCATCCTTCAGTTTAATTTGCTTAATATAGGTAATTAATTAAGCAACTACAAAGTGATAGAAATGTATTTGTGGATTCAGTCTCTGTAAATTAGTGATAAACAATTTGATATTGCAGGATGTTAGTGCTTTCTCTGTGGGACTAATGATCTCTAATGCCTCAGCAGTCATTTGTGGAGCTCATCATGTTTACCTATTAAAATGAAGTTGTTACTTTCAGCTGCAGAAATCGTAGATGCTCTTGGTACTCGCTGTATTTGGCTGTGAATTCCTGATCCTGAATAGGACCTGACCATTTAGCTGAATCCTGGTGGACAGGACTCCGTTATGGGCAGATACTCTTTTAGCTCTACAGGGTGTTTGTAGTGACATGGAAGGTTCAGTGGAAGTGTCAGCACTTGATTCGGTGGAACTATCAGCAGTTAATTCAGTGGTGCAGGGTATTCTACAACCGGAAATTTACAGCAACTATACAAGACAATTTTTTTTAAGTGGGACATATTTTATGGGAGCCAAGGGATTAAGGTGTCCTCTTTAGAATTTGACTTGCAAACATTTGGGTATTCATACTTCTGTGTAATGTCATTGGAAAACATAATGCTACTCACGAGGACCAGTGACTTCAGGGTTAAAATAAGTACCTGCAACAAAGGGGAAGAGTGGTCTCCTAAAGGGTGGAGATAATTTAAAGTGTTTGGGCTGAATAGCTAGAACTTGTCAAGGGTCAGCGTTAGTGTGTGCAGGTGCTGTGCCTGCATTGTGTGCAGTTTGGGTACCTACATATGCAGCTACTGAGTCTGCACGCACAATCGATACATTTTTATATGTGAAAACCTGTAGAACAAAATTCAGAGGCTAAACTGAAAGTATTTTCAAAATTAGGCTCAAGACCAAGCCTTCCTACTTTCCTGTACAGCATTCTTGCTGTTTTTCTTCCCTCAAACTATTTAAAGGAAACTGATAATTTAGCTGGAGTTCAGGCACGTGGCTATTAGTGTCATCTGTACCCGAGAGATAAGTGACGTAACCTTAGTGCAACGAAAAAAATATTGCAACTTAACTTGTTTCTTGCAAAAGTTTTTGCTTGAGGAAATTCATGTGGTTTGTTGTCACTTGTCAAGCAGTACAATATACTTAGGAACTTCAACTCGTAGAATATGTATTATTTGTTAATTTTGCAAGCTGTGGCCTAAGCATGCAGGAGTTTTTCCTGTATGTAGAACAAAATGATTTCTCAATAGGAAGTGTGAGCTGAGTGTGCTGGTATTATTAATAGAGGTTAAAAATACAAAAAGTTAAGATATATTAGCTGGTGTCCTGTCTGTAGCATATCCAGCAAAGGTCTTAGGCAAGTCTCAGACCTGAAATATTAGGGTTATTTAAAACAAATAATAAGAAAAAAATAGTCAAGCCTTCTAGAGTGGCTTTCCTGCAGTTTTTTAAAAGCAGTATAGTCAGAACAAAATTAGTAAGTACAAAGATATGAGAGTAATGATTTAGCCCATAACTTTGGCAGAGATGTGTGTTCTTCATCTCTTTTATTAAAGTTGAGGCATTGTGCAACAGAGTACATACGAGTCATGAAGTGGGATGAGAACCAGCAGGCCCTTTGGCTCTCCAGCACGGTGTTGCGAAATTCAGCTCAGAGAAAGTTGAAGCATCTAACCAATAGGTAGCCCCAGACCATCTCATCTGGCTTCACTGGGCCGAGACTGGAGCCATGACCTCGTTATGCAAACTGAAGTAGTTCAGATCATGCCAAAAAAATAAGAGCTGCAGAACTTCAAGGAATGTTGCAATCATGCAGGGAGGTACTAAATAAATTTAGACTATTCCAGAGCCGGACAAATGAGCAAGAATTTGCTGAAAGACATTTTTGCCTTGGACGTCAAAGCCCTTTGAACCTAGTCTCAGTAACCTAACACGGTTTGGGCTGTACTTGTGCTTAATGCTCTCAGACCTGGCCTAAGTTTTTACAGGGTTAAACGTGTCTATTTTTGTGCTATGGATTGGGGTAGCAAACACCTTACTAAGTATGATTCCTTTTGGTGTATATTCTGGAAATGGCATGTGGCTCTTAAACCCGCTGTCGATTGATTCCTTTTTTGATGTTCAGGTTGATATGGTGGTCTTCAATCAGAGTACAATGTGTTGTGTTTGATACATCAGTTTATTAAAAATTATCATATAGTTTGAATGGCAATGGCTATATAGTTATAACACACAGGGTCAGGAAAAATCCTAGCTCCAGGGAAATTAGTGCATAAATACTCATTCCCAGTGAAAAGATGATTTCAACTTGTGCTTTTGGTTTCAATGGCTTCTTACAAACTGTAGGTACGTGGAAGGAATTTTTAAAGTAAGACAGGTATTGGTGCCTTCTTCCCATAGGTGGGCTTGGAGATCTACTGATTTTGAGATACTCATGAAAGTCCCTGTGTGTATGTAGCAGAAACGGATTTTGTGCGTATATTGCGTATTGATTTTCTGGACTGCTATTTTTTCATGGAAAAAATATAGAATTCAGAGTATGAGTGTATCATTGGTGACTTTAAAAGGATTTAAAACATTTAACCAGCTGATGTTGATTGGATCCTGAAGGGTAACCAGCTTATTTAGGTAACGGCGCTCCCTCACTGGGGACAGTATCTGACAGATGTACACATTTTCAAGACGTGATTGTTCTGTTCACGTGACATGATGGGGTTTATGCAATCAGTCATCTTGGCCTCTCATTATGTTGCCCAAGGTTTGGGACGTCCAAGGTGTACATCAGGTACTACCGAGTGTACCATACTTGCAGCATTTTATTAAGGTAGTCATGAAAGACACTTCATTTCCTTAAAAAGGTGGGTGAACCCCAAAGAATCCGCAGGAGCAGCTGTTGGAATGAAAGATTAACATGTAAAGGTAGAGCCAAATCATTTCTCTAGACTCCAGCATGTTGGGAGAAGAAAAATCCCTTGCTCCTCTGTGCATCTCTCCAGCCTATCAGTCAATATGTGCTTTATTACAGATGTTATTGATCCAAAGCACTACACCAGGGTGCCAGGACAAGTTGTACTCTGGCACAGGGCTGTCTGCTACAGGGCTGGTGTTCTTTCAGGCTTTCCTACACTTATCTTCCATAAACTCTTTTTTCCCCTTGTGCTGTGGCTGAAGACTCTGCCTGGCTCCCTTAAGCAGTTGGGCTCTTTTCCAGAAGAGATCTGAGACACTGTGGGCTCACCTTTAGCTTTGGCCGAGGGCGAAGACGCTGATATGGTTGGCTGAGCATTTGAGAAGCCGAGTAGGCTGGAACTGTGGTTTTGGCAGTGATGTAGGGATACGTGTGCTCGCCGCAGGATGTGCCCGTTCCTCCTTTAGATACCAGATTACAGGCAGTTGGCACATTTACTTTGCCCTGGTATTCACACTTCCATGGGAATAAAATAACCTGCCTCAGATTGTCAAAGAAACGTAAATGTGCGGTGGTTTAAAGACATGTTCTGGATAAGAGAGAGAGAGAGAGATTCTTTTCTGACTTGTGCAATTTGAGGAGCAAACATAGATGTTTACCCTGTGCCAAAATCTGCCCACATAAGCAGATCAGATTTTTTTTTTTTAATGTTGTTCTGGAAGGTCAGAGACTATTTTGTTTGCTGCAGGTTTTTTTGCTTAGTGAAGCAAAGTTCACAGGAGCTACAGTAATGATTTGATTTCCAAGTTTTCTTCATTTTTCACTGTGTGCTTTGTTAAATATATCTGTGGCTGTCTTGGCTTTGAGCAAAGAAGTTGTAACTTCTAAATAAGCAATAAACTCCTTTGTGCATTTAAAAAAAGGACAAGCCAGTAACTTCAGAATTACTGTTCTAAATGGTGTGAAATGACTGGAGGGCTGTTTACACCCCGAGTGCTTGCATTACAATTTACTCTGCAGCTGTTTGAGGTTCTACCTCTGAACACCTTCATGTGCAAAGACTCTACTACCTCCTGTAACTCTCCTTGCTCTTCTAGAGTCTGAAGCAGAAATGTGGGGTTAGACATATGTGGTGTGCAAAGGCTGTGTTAAGGACAGTTGACCTTTTGTATTGTGTGTGTTTCAAACTGCACTGAAGGATTACGCTATTGTAGTGTGTTAGGGCTGAATCATGAGATTGAGTCTCTTTCCCGCTTTCCCAGGGGCAGTTTTCATTTGTATCTCTTTCCCATTATGTCTCAATCTCTTATTTGCAAAATAGATAATAATTCTCTACCTGATAAGGGTACTACGGCTTTTTCTGATGTTTGTGGATTTTTCACTGGGTGTGTATTTCTGATAAGCTCACAGGAAAGTGGAAGCATAACAGTGTGGGCTGCCTTGTTTTTGCTATGTAGTAATGCCAGTCAGATACAGAGGCAGGCAGCTGGGGCTGCTGCAAGGTTACGTGGCCCATTGATAGATGGAATAAACTGCCCTGCTTATCCCAATACCGCCCCTGCCCTTTTCCGGGGTGATAGTCGGAGGGAGGGAGGTTAGAGAAGGACTCAGCTTTCCCCTGTTGTGTAAAGGTCCTTTTGCCCTAGATATTCTCAGCCTCTAGTTCCGAGACCTGGTTGGTAGTGTTGAACCTTTCTCCATATATAGCATATATATATATTCTATATATAGAATGGTGAAGTGGAAGTACATGAGGCAGCTTTTATTACACTTAATGCTGAATAAAACTTCCTAAACTGTTTTTTGTGCTTACTTATGCAGTGAAACTTGTGGAAAATCTCAGCAATCGATATTGCCATGAGATAGACATTTGCTTTTCTCAATCATTTTCCCTAAACACTGAATAACACAATTTCTAAAACATATAACTGGTAAAGTAAAATAGCTGAAGTAAACAACAGTTGCCTATTAGTCTGACTAGCATTTTCTTTATTTAGAATTGATGGCTTCTTTATACCCTTGTTATCCTATGGCTGTGTGCTATTGAGCTAGAGTTACTAATATTTGAAGTAGTTTTCACTAAAATTGCATCTGAAATCAGTGGATCTCTAGCTGTTTAGGGAGAAAATTTGCCCTTTGTCAGAATAATGATTGACACAGTCCCTAAGGAGGTTTTCAAGCATGGAAACTGCTAACCTGATAAACTGAGGAGAGGGAGCTATACCTGCTGAGGATAAGCAGAATATCTCCTCTGCGTTGCAACCTAGGTCTGATTGTTCCTGGTCTGTTTTCTGCCATGGAGGGTGTATGATCTCTTGGCCCTTGGGACAGACCTCAGTTTTGTGATCTGGAAACTGCTTTAAACTCAATGAACTGCGAGCCATCATGTTTGGAGGAGGCTGTCCCAGGACAGACCACAAATAGAAGGACCTCTGAAGGCAATTCCATAATGTACCAAGTGGAACCCAAAAGGGCCATGGGGGAATTTACTTCCAAGGTTTCTGTTCTTTCCAGAGCAAGCTGCTCAGAGCAATTTCAACAGCTGATCGTCTTTTTTTTAAGTTTCATCTTTTTCTGACTCCTAAGGATCCAGACTTGAAGTTGCTTTATTTTTTTAAAAGTCATTTTGGCACTAGGTTATTACTGAAAAAAAAAGGAATTGATTTTTGTTGTACCTCCCCAATAAACTGGTACTAGTACTGCACTTTTACCAACCAGTTCTCAGGATGCGCTCTGCAATCAGAAAATCTGTAATCAGATTCTTTTGAACTCTTCTACGAGTCTTGTCACAGCACCTTTCTTTCACTGCAAGATTTCTGCCTGCACAAACACAATTTAATATTGAAGTTCGTTTAGATGAGCCGGTGTAATGTTGCTTGATGAAGTGCCAGATAGGCACGTGTATATACTTCAACTGAGATTTGATCTGTGGGTGCTAAACTCTCACTTGCCTGAGGTTTTCACAATACCTTCTTCCTGTACTGAGGGCATTACTGTGGCTGTTAATTACTTCTCTCATCATGTACAAAATGATGTTGTTTACCTTCAAGGTGATGCATCAGCTTCAGCCCGCTTAACTTGCCGACCTGCGAGTTAACTGCCTGCTTCTAGTTGTTCCCTTGAGGTTGTTCTTCTACTGGTTTCCTGTCAGCTTCCACTTTTCAATTAGAATGATTTGGAAACACTGTATTTCAGTAGGTGAACTTTTAGATTTTGGAATTCAGTACATTTTACCTATGGGGTATACCTGTTCCCACTTCACGCTCAGATGAATACACAATGCTAGTGGTTGCACATCTGTGCCATGATTGGCTTGGACTTGCAAAAATATTTTAAGATACCTATGTGTGAAATGTCATGGAGTTATACTTTGTACTGTATTATGTGCTATAGACCAGGCCAAAGGAGAGGATATAGTTTAATCATTAGAAACCTTGGACTTTAGGTTTCTATTCTTGGTTTTAACGCTGACTTAACATGTGACTTGGGCAAGTGATTTAACCTTTGTGTGTCCCTGCCTACCCACACACAAAATGAATATTATAATCTCTGCTTCTCAGGTTTTGTCATTACAGAGACTACACCAGTCTCTGTTGCAAGCACCCTGACTGATAGCATGTTAAATATAAAGTTCAGCTCTAAAGATTTGTTTTCATTCCTCTTGATCCTCATCCCTTAATAGCACAGCTTCTATTTACTGGGGTACTGGCTCATATACCCAGTTAGTGACCTCTCACAACTACATTTCAGTAAAACAAAGGATCTATAAACCAGAAGAATGAGGCTTGTGAGCGCAGAAGAAAGCACATCTTCGGAGTATGCTCTGTGAATCTGCAAATCACTCCCACAACCAATGCTGGCAGCTGGAAACCTCAGCTTCAGAGTAAAAAGAAGTACCGTATTATCTGAGCTTAGTCTTTTTGACCTTCCTAATCCACACACACCAAAATTCAGTGCTTGTAAATAAGAAGGGGAAAAAAAAAGCCAAAGCAACAATTCATGGGTTTTGTGCATAATTTTGTTAAGTCTCATGTTGCTATAAATGATGTATTTGGATTAGACAACTGTGGAAACTCTGTTCCTCTGTGGTCCATACTTAAGCCGTGTGAGCAAGTTTTATTTCTGCAGGAGTTAAAAATATTGCGCTTACGCTATTTGTAAGTAGTATAGATTTACATATGCGAGTCAAAGTCTTTTTTTTTCCCCTTACTCATGGGAATAGACCAACTAGAGACAAAATGGACCTCAGCAGGATTTGGCCCAACTGCATCCGTCTTATCTCTCTGCAATACACAGATCTCTCGCAGGAGATGGGAAAGCTCTCTGCAAGTCTCTTGAAGGTTAAGTTCAAGCTGAAATCTTGACAGTGCTGCTTTGGATCTGTGCTGTGTTCCTCCCCTCAAGCTTCTAATCTTCCAAATAAGAAAGGGGAAAATTGAAGTAGAATTTCTTAAAAGCTGGAGCCAAAAGAGCAATAGAACAATTTTGAGTTCTAAGTGATACCTGGGCTAAGTTTAACAGTGGGGAGACCCTCAACTGTATCAGCTCTGTCTTCATGTGTGGAGATTCTACAACGATTAGTGGAAAAGATTCCAAGTGTAAAAGGAGTATTATATAATAGAAACAAAACAACCACAAAAAAAACCCCAAAAAGCAAGAAGTACATAAAAATATTTTATCAGAGACTTCTGCAGGAACAGAGTTCCACTAAAGGCTGGGGGGAAAGTGCTGAAAAGCCACATACTCTTTCCTTGGTTTTGTGTGTTTCCTCAGAAATAAGAGTCAAGAGGGAGATGTTAAGAAACTATATAAAAGATCAAACAATCGAAATAAAATGTAATACGGAGTGACTATATCTGATGGAAAAAGGTGGAGAAGGGACCAGAAGTCCCGTGTGTTAGTAGGAAGCCTAACTCCAAGCCTGATACGTATCCTTTGAGTGTTCCTGGAATGAGTGTTGATACTGATGACGGAGAGAGGCACAGAGTCTAATGATGTTAATTATTATAACAAGATGCCTGCTTTGCTGAGGGAGTAAGTTCCTATTAGAGATGAAGGCTGAAATCATGGCTCTGCTGATGTCCGTGGCAAAACTTCTACGGACTATCTCCAGCAGAATTTTACCCATCACCTTGAAATGTGGAGGTAGCAGAAAACTACTGAGACTGTCTCGCATTTTGATTCCTATCTAGAGTCAGATTGTGGTCAGATGTTTAATGCAGAATTAAGATTTCTTTCTTTGCCCCACGTGGCTGGCTTTTACCGTCCTCCTGTTTTGTTGGAGGCAGCCCGTCTGCTCTGGCAGGTTAAGCTGGGCACTGAGTTTGTAGAGAAGCAAGTGAGGACCACTCATACAGCCCATTCCGGTGTCTGCCCCCGCTATTTTCAGGCAGGAGCCAGAACAGTGTCTTAGGCAGCTAAAGCTGATTCCGCAGTGAACAACTCATCACTTTATTTAGATGGTTTGTAGATCCTTCCTTTCCTCATTGTTTTATATTAATGATGCCATGGCTTACTCTGGTATGCTCTGTCATAT
The DNA here is from genome assembly GCA_013400555.1 of Jacana jacana. Lineage (NCBI taxonomy): Eukaryota > Metazoa > Chordata > Aves > Charadriiformes > Jacanidae > Jacana > Jacana jacana. The sequence continues at coordinate 70,755 of VZTM01024294.1, read as the reverse complement.
TCTGGCCCGTTTGACCATGGCTATTTGAGTACACAGCTTTATGCTTGAATGTGTTTTCCATTGCTTTTGAAAATTATTCTTCCAGTTACCAGCCCTTCAATTTTTCACTATTTCCTTTTAAAACATATGAGTGTGTTATTCCAGGAGAGTCCCAGTGCTCAACTGCACCTGGAGACAAAAGAGCATCTTTATTCCGACTGCGTTACCTTCCTGATAAAACCGGACTAGCGGATTCTCCAGCGTAAAGGGCTCAAGCTTGTGAGCTAAATTACTGGGCTTTCCTCAGGAACTTAGAGAGCATTTTTATTTGCTACTTTCTGAAACACAGCCCACCATTTTGCAAACATTCGTGTTCTGTTCCTACATGTATGGCCTTGCATGGTTTCCAAGAGAAATGTTTCCTAAAATACAAGATGTAACTTAAACTTGGCTGTATATGCAAAGGAATACTAATTAAAGAAAAACAGAGATATTGCCTCAAATCCAAGGAGTTTGAGGCAGGAAAGTTTCTATCGCTCCTCTTTAAAAATGAGAGCGCATTCACATTTAAGATTTCCTCAGAAGCCGGTTCTGAATTTTTTAGAAAGAATTCAGAAAAGCAGGACAAACAGCATTTCCAGTGATTCTTCCTTCTTTTACAATAGACAATATTTAAATAAAAAATCACTCATTCTGTAGAGGTGTAAAGTAAATCCTTACTGACAACAGCTTTGCTAATTTTGATTACTTCTTATGGTTATCTGAGAGTCCCTGAGCTCCCAAGGGTTCTGCCAGACCATGGAGTGAAAAAACTCTGAACTGAGATATTCCGGGGTTTATACCATTGCTCAGCAGTGGGCATGTGCTGTTCAGATACTACAGATCAACAAAGTCTCCCGTCACCAGCTCCCTCGGCAGTACTGAAAGGTACTCTTCGGAGACGGTTGCTGGAAGCTCAAGGGTAAGATGATGGGTGTAATGAGTATAATCCTGGCAATAAGTGGACTGTTGGTGGTGTGTGGCACAGCTGATGGCAGGTGCCTGATGGCTTGTACCATGAATGGACAGAGCTAAGACCCCAGTCCTGTGAATACCAGTGACATCAGTGGAACTACTTGTAATTAGACTGCTGATGTGTGCAAGGCTACTCCGTTAGGTATCTTTACAGGTCGGGATGCCAAGGTAAGTGTGGGAGAATGCAACGGATATGTGCGTGGATCAAAACAAGGGGATTCAAAGGCTCTAAAATCTGGAGAAGCTTCGGGGTGTGCTGTGAATAAAACCACAACTGTCTTATTTTCGTGCTGAAAAAGTATCTGGGGGAGGGGGACTTTTTTGTAGTAAAGTACAACTTTTCAGGGCGTGTAGCAGCGCAAGTACTATTTCATTACTGAACGGCAGGACGAACGGCTGGGTTTGCAGGGATGAGTAATGACCCAATTCCTCGTTGAACTGAGGTGTGATTCTTTGGCAGACTAGTATTGCTGTGGAGGCTGCACTAATTTGTATTTGCATACTATGGGGATTACTTTCCCCAGATCGCCTTAATTCTGTGTCTGAGACTACGCTGAATCTTCTCCGCGGTGTTTATTACCTCATGCTGTATTTGCTGAGGAATTCTGCTCAAAAGGGGGAGTTCTTCACCCGGGGAGCACAGGTGCACGGCGTGGGGGAAAGCGTTTTATGTGGAAAATAACGAAATCTGCATTCAAACACACCTTTTCTGATAATGGCAAGTTTAGTATGTCATTTGGTGCCAATTTAAGGTAATTTTGTTTCCGGCTGGGAAGATGTGAACCGAACCCCCAGGATGCGTTAGCTCTTTCTAGTCTTTGAGAAGTATCCAAGTTGGGAAGCTGGAGGGATAACGCTGGGGGCTGAGAACAGGGAGCCTGCACTACCCCTGGCAATTTTGCGCTATGCATGTGGCCCCCGCGTTCACCTCTTACGTGCCTCAGTTTCTCTCCCTGAAAAACAGCGAATTATATGTTGTGCCCAGGGAGATTGTGCAATCGCCCATCAGTGTTTTTTTTCCGGAGTGAGTTGTGGCAGGCTAAGGCCGGCAGTGCCACCGGCGGGGATCTGGGTGTCATTTCCCAGCTGCCAGCCTTACGCCGCCGCTTCTCTTGCTGGAACACGAGCCGGGGAGGCGGCAGGGGGGAACC
>VZTM01024294.1:0-67809 GCA_013400555.1 Jacana jacana | reverse complement strand
ACTGATCCCCCCCCTCCTCCCCCCGGTCGCTCTTGGCTTTCGCTTGTAGAAAAAAAAAAAATGCTTGGAAAGCATAAAAACTGCTCATCGGTGAAATTAAGCAGAAGTTGCCTTTCGGAGCGGGAGAGCCGCAGCCGGTTACTCGTGTGCTCAGGGGCACGGGGGGGGGTNGGGGCACGGGTGGGTGTTCCGCTGGAGGGTGGAGAGCGGCTGGCTGTCATAGGTGCTCCGGTGTGTCGTGTCCCTCCCTCCTCCGTCGTCCCCCCCTCTCCACCCCCCTCGTCGTTCCTTCCCCGAGGCGAGCGCTCGGTTTCTCCTGCCGGCGAGAAACTTGCGAGAGCCCCGGGGCGCACGTGTTTGAGAGCGTGTCCGTAGGGGACAGCCGTGGGGCCTGTCAGCCGGGCCCGCCAGGGGTGGTGGCGGGGACAGCGGCATCCCTGTCACTGGGGCAGCGGCCAGCAGGTGCACGGCGGCCCCGCACCCTCCGACCCCGTGCGGGAGTGCTGACCAGGCAGGAGGGGGGGGACGGACGGGGGACGCGGTGCAAACTTGGGCAAGGTAGAGCTCGGGGGTGGGCTTGGGGTGGCCCGGCGCTCGGTGGGTGCCGTGGGGCAGGACGTTGCTTTGCCATCCCGCCGAGGGGGTGAATCGGCGTGGCCGTGCAGGAGTTTGCGTTGACGAGAGAACGGAACGTCACCACCGGCGGTGCCGAAAGGCGAACGCAACGCAACAGAAGAGAGCGGCGGCGAAGGGCTGAAGTTGCCAGGGCTCCGGCCAGGCTAGCTCCGCGGGTTCGCTCTTGCCCCTCCGGGACCTGGCGAGCGAGAAGGGTCCGTGCTGCCGCGCGTCCCTGTAACGGCCCGTCCCTGCCCTCCCGCAGGAGGTGAGCGCGGCTCCGGCGATTATTCCACTTGCTGAAATTAGACAAAGCCGCCCTGCTGCCGCTGCCACCCTGCCTGCTGTCCCCGGGCTCGGGTGGATGGTGATTTCAGTTTTTTAATTATTTTTTTTTTTCTTCGGGCTTTTCCCCTTCCCTTTCGCGCCCGCCAGTTGATTTGAGACTTCGGTGGTGGGGGAGCTCATTATTTTGGGGAGGGCGGAGGCAAAGGGTGTTTGTTTGTTTGCACCGCCTGCTGGTTGGTTTCCTGTGACAAGAGGTGATACACAGTTTCCAGAACTGTCTGGGAGTGGGAGGAGAGACAGACACAGAAAACGAGCTCAAGTCTCCTCCGTGCTGGCGCTGCTCAATCCGCCAAACCGCCGTCCCGGTCTCCCCCCACCTCCCCGACTCCTTCCATCGCAGCGCGGAGATGGGGGCGGGGTGGAGAAAGTGCTTGTGGCCGTTTTGGGCAGTGACAGGGGTTTGAGGGAGAGGCGGCGGGGAGCCGGGGGCACCAAGTTTGATTTGCTGCCGGGGCCGAGCGGATTGGTGCGGCCGGCGGCGGGGAGGAGCGGGAGAGAGAGAGTCAGGAGGAGGAGGCAGGGAGGGAGCGAGTTCGGGCCGTTTTAAATGGAAATGCCTTCAAATGCCCGGGAAGGTGCCACCCCCGAGGGGGAAGTGGCCTCGTCTCCTCTCCCCGCCGATGGCCGTGCGAGGCCGGGTTTCTAGGTGGGATCGCAGCAGGAGCAGGAGGAGGAGGAGGAGGAGGAGAGCCGGCCGGCCTAGAGCGGAGGGGCGTGAGGCGCCGGTTTTGAATTGACTCTTCTCTTCAGGCGCCGGCTCCCGCCTTCTGGAAAGGCGGCCCCGAGTCGGCAACCGTTGGCTGGGCGAGTGGCGACTGTCCGTTCGGGTGGGTGTTGGCAGTGCTTCCCCTGCGCGGCGGTTACCGAAAGGCAGGCTTCGCCGGCGGGGTGCCTGCCTCCTGCTATCTCCTGCCTCGGTCTCCTCCTTTCCCTCCAGCCGAGTAAAGTTCATTGGGTTTCACCCGCAGGAGGAAAGTCCGTGGGATCTTGAGCCGTCAGTCCTACGGCAGGAGCTGGCCGTGTGTGACATGCAAATGACTGGTTTGTGTGGCTGCACGCAAGCATTAAAAATAGATTGCTTCTCCTTGGAGAGCTATTAGGTAGTATTAGAAATTATGATAGCGTTTAGAAACACATTTTTAGTTGACATTTAAATGTTAAAGCAGGAAGATGCTTTTATGCTAGCCCCATTTTTTCTTTTTAGAGAAAGATGTAGCTGTGATTTGGAATAATTTCCTTTTTAAGCAGGCACTGTCTTTTAAGGAAGTCAGAAGCTGCCCACTCTCGCAAACCTAAAACCTTCATAAAAGTTACTCCAAAATAGGCTTGTTATGATTCTATTTTAGAGGTTTCTCACACTTGGTGGGATATTGTTGAAACAGCAAGGGTTGTATGTTTTAGTGGCAGGATTTTCCCTCTGGCTTCAGGTACCACTCGCTCCCTGCTTTTGAGCTATGTTTAATACATATGTTTAAAATAAAATAATAATAATAAACTCCCCTTTTCCCTCACAGCTGCAGCTTTCCCCTCCAGCTTCTCTGGTTTCATTCCCAATTCACAGAATATAGTAAAAAAAACCCAACAACTTCCAGTCTTTCCTCAAATGTTTTCTCCATGTGGTTAGTACTGCTGCGTCCCGCTCCTGTTTTCAGCTGGAGCTGACCAAGCTGGCAGTTTTTTTCTGGATGGAGGGGATGAGCTGCAGCGGGTGCAGGGTGGGTTGAGTTAATTATGGAGCTCAATCTATCATTGCTCAAGATGTTGGGCAGTCAGTCGCACTGGCACAGTTTGGGAATAATGTGCTGCCATTGCCCAGGTTGTAAGGTAGTGTTACGAGCTGACTTGCACAGGTGCATACATGGGCATGTGGGCTGCTGAGGAGTAGTGGGCTGATACCTCCAAATTGTGCTTCTGCCTTTCCTTGAGACATCTTGAATAAGTGTGCTGAAGTCAGTAGAAATATATTCCTTGTGGAGAACACTCGCTTTCTTGTTTCACGAGACTCGGACATGTCATGAGACATACTTTGTCATGAGACATACTGTAATTTAAGAACTCTTGTATCTTTGTGACAAGAAAATGCTGCTGTCGAAGCTTTCATAGGTGATGAAGAGAAATTAGGAAGTTTTAGGTGGATTTTTAATAGTATAACTTATTTCTGATGTAGTTCCTACTTGTTTTTTGGGGGCTGGGCATAGAAGTAAAAATCCAGATTTTTTTCTTACTGTGTCAGGTGTTGGCTAGTGAAGACTGGGGTGGTGTCATAAACAAGCTGGTTAAAAGGAGCACAGTGCTAGAAGCTGAATGTCTCCTCTCCTTTTCCTTAAGACTATGTCACACTTTTCTTCCATTTGTACAGTAAGTGTTTTCATGCAATTTCTCCTGTACTAGAGATAATTGGGTCTTAGTTTCATTGCAGTTATTGGGTTACTTTCAGAAAGAGCCAGTTTTTTCAGTCTGTCTTCAGGGTGTACATCTGTCATAATTCTGATTTCTTCCCATTCTGTCTCTGCAGCTGTTCAGTGCAGTTTATTATAGGGACACCCGTTAACGCGGTTACAGTTAATTGTCTGTCAGAGTTTGAATTATACACACTTTTTACCCAGAGGTTTATACAGCCCTTAAAAGGACTTTAGTAGGAATTGTGCTGTGTAAAACCTTTGACCCGAGGGTGTAGATTTTTTCATGTATAATTATTTTTAAAAATCTGGGTCTGTTTAGCTATTTGCATAACAAAGGCTGACACACTTTGCCTCTTTCTCTTTGATCATCGCTCTACTTGGGGTCAAACTGAGTGAAAAAGTGTATGGTGTTCTTAACTGCACAGTAGTAGTGTAAAAAGTCCTGTGGTGTGTTGCACATGGGTGTATGTGTGTGCACACTGCAGTGCCGGGTGTATGGGCTGATGTCTGGATTTCTGCTCTGAGGAAGCCGGGAAAGAGGATTTGGGGTTTTTTTTTTCTCTTGTATCTGTGCAACTCCTGGGACTTCAGTGTGGGAGAAGAAAAGTAGAAGGAAGGATCTTGGTGTTGCTGCCCAGTGTGGGTTTTGGGTTTTGTTGGTTCTTTTAAATTAATCCCTTATAGAGTGAAGAGCAGAGGAGCATGATAATGCATATTGGTAAAAAATAGGGGATTTGTTGTACCGTGTCATGTTGTGGATTCTAACAGCATCTGCCAGTGAATACTGGGAAGGAGGCAGAAACCTCAGTATTTCTGATTCTATCCAGTTATTTGTGTGGAGTTGGATGCTTGTTGCTCACCTCCACAAGGATATGTTAAATCCAAATGTTATCTTGCGGCCTGACATCGATTACAGTGGATTATCATCTAATCATTTTATTTGCATAGCATTTTACAAATATTTTGAAAAAGGCTTAGTGCTCTCTCCAAAATGCGGTAGCCAGAAGAAGCGTTTCAGGAGTTGTAATCCTGCCTTTAGAAACGATCTGAGCAATTGTTCCAGCTAAGTCCAGAGTTACAATTGTACGTTTGAAGTTTGTACCTAATCAATGAGTAAAGCCAAAGGGCTTAGCTTTCAGAGCTGGCATGATGGAAAAGCCCCGCCTGACGTATCCCAGGTTGGAGCACAGTGCTTTCAGCCTCTGGAGCAGAGCAGCAGAGCGCCTTGCTCTTGTGCCAGTCTCACCAGTAACTGCCCTGCTACGGCTGGCTCAACTGAGGGTGCTCAGTGGCTACAAAGTCGTGGCCTCTGCCCCATCTGGGGCATTAATTGCAGTGGTGTGATTGCACAAAGTGCTCTTAGATGTGTTGTCCACCCTTGGAAGTGGGGTAATGATGCCGGCGGAGTCATAGCTGGTACTAAAAAGCTGTGTTTGGTTGAAGGCAGGCGTTTGCCCAAGTCCCCTAGTAAATGAGTAAATGCTGTAAGAGAGTCCTCAGGAGAAATAATCATCAGCATGCATCAGTATGCTCTCTCTGATTTCTGAAAGAATGGTTTTCTATGAAGAAACAAGCGTTTTTCAAGGAAATGAAACTGAAATGATGTACAGAGGTTGCTGGGTTGTTAGGTATCTACACGTCACTGAAAAGGAATATTTGGCTTAGTGATGCAGCTGCCTTTATTGCACTAGGGCTGCTGGACTCTTGTTGCAGCTTTGCAAGGGCTGGACTTAACTCTGAAGGTGAACACTATGTGGGCAAATGCCCTTTTGGGGCTGGTGTAAGAATTTGGGACAAACAGCTGTAGAACTGTTTGTCGTAGAAGACACGAGGTTCAAGGGCACTGTTTGGTTGGCCTTGCTTCAGAGAAACATTCATTTTGTGAAGGGGATTGGGAAGGTTTTTTTGTGGCGTGAGTGGGTGCAGTGATTGTTTTGTGGAAACTTCTGGACTAAACAGCAATTAGGTGTTTGCAGGCAGTTGTTGGGAATTGAGCTCGGTAGTCTGGATGGTCTCTTCCTGTCCTGCCAGCGTTGCAGGCTGAGGGCATGATTTTTACTTATTCTTGGTATGAATCTTAAAGCTTGGCTTAAATCTTTCACCCTTTTAATGCTGACGTGTGAGTTGTCTTTGCTGACAGGCGTAGTGATCGTAGCCAGTTCGTACCATCAAACTAGCTAGGGTACAATCGGCCTTGATGAGCCTGCCTTTACTCCTGACCTGCGGGGATTGACAGACCTGCTTCAGTTTCAGAATATGTTTTAATGAATCCGAATTGGATCAGATGCATTGTATTTGCATCTGACTCCAAAGAGTGAGAGTTTCATAGACAAGTGATATTGATGGCCCTCAAATCACAGATGAGGAAATGAAGGAGATGAGTAGTGTTACTGAAAGGTTTGATAGTTTTTCCGCTCCGCGTTTTTCACTGTAGAAATACCTCCCTATTTTCAGTTAAGGGTGTCCCATGAAGAATGAGTTATGATAGTTTGGTTGGGCTATTTTTTTTTCTTGAGGATTAAAAAAGCGTTACTTGAATTCACAGTGTTCTCTACCCACACTAGGAAAGTGTGTATGTCTGTGGTTGAGCAGGGAAAGCCTGCACCTAACCATCACTATCCATAACCTGTGTTTATTTTTAATGCAGTTCTTGAGTGACTTTGAGGTCATCCTCACCTGATAGAAACCGATAGTCTTAGAGGCAGAGGCAGTGTGATACCCTTAAGAGCAGCAGCGTCTCAGTCTGTGGGGTTGTAATTCTTACTAGCTGTTCTAGCATTATCTCTAGAGCATGTGTTCTGAGCTGAGGATATGAACATCTGGTGGGAACAGTAAAATGATTTTAGAGCTTGAAAAAGGCTGTTTTATTACTTCTAATGACAAAAATTCTAGGGGGTTAATCTTAGGAGGTTTGAGATTTGCTCTTGAAGCCAAGTGGTGCTTTTCCATCTGTGATTTAGCTTCCTGTAAACTTAGGTTAGGTTCAAAGATGGGAAAATGAAATATCTTGATTTTAACTCCTTTTTCGCACGCATCCATAAAAGAATCTAACAGAAACTTCATCAAATGGGTTTTTTTCTTATAATGTTACTTTGAGAATGTGGGCTTTTCAATGTGGCCAACTTCAGAAACGCAGCTAGGGTTCACAAGGAAATGAGTTACCTTCCAAAGTACTCTCTACTCCAGGAAAGTGACTTCTGTTCTGGCTTACTTCCTGAAGAACTGTGGAGAGTGTTTGAACTGGGAGGTGTGAATACCACTCTTTCCTTTAAACAACAGAAATGTTGAGTTTGGTTTTTAAATACACATAGTAGGAAGGAAAAGCTGCCCAGTTTTTCCTTTTGTGAATTTGCAGTGTGTGGCTAAGAGAAGGTGAGCTCAAAATACCCTTATCCAAAAAGATGTGGGGGAGCAGAATTTTGAATTTTCTTGTTCATTGCAGGCTCACGAGTGCGTGGCAATGTATATATGCAGTGCTATTTGGCTTTGTGGTGCACAGGACTTTTCAGGCCATGTGGGAATGAGCTAAGAAGTGATGATTTTGACCAGGGATATATAAGTTAGGTTTCTAAAATAATGAGATTTTTCTTTATTGTTTTCCATATTCTTTTTACTTTGTTTATGGGAGATATTTCCATTCTGTATGTTCTTTTACACTGGTATTCGTATTGCTATTGTTTCTTTAAATGTCAGGAAAAGTATGTAAAAAAGAAAAGGCACTACTAGAAAAAGCGCCTTACAGAATAAATACTTACCCCTCTGATGTTGGCCTTGTAGCAGCTAACTGTTTTTTTAGTTGTTTCAGCCCGTTTTGGATCTGAATGTTGGCTTTCTCTCTATGTAAGTGACTGCATCAGAACTTGGCTCTGGACCTATTACATTTCTACCAGATCTGTATTCTGATGGTTGTGATGGTCCAGGCTGGTCTGCGTGTGTATTCATTGGCAGCATTTCCATCTGCCCGTACACACAAAGTTCTGCTCTGCTTCAAAGAGAATCCTTCTAGCAGTGGAAGAGGTTGTCATTTATGATTCTTTGTTCTCTGGCGTCAGACATGATGTATGAACTTTTCCTCTATGAAATACTGACAAATGGGTGAAGTGAACCATTCGGTTTCTCTTTATTTTTCATGAGCAAAGTTTGCAGCTCTAAACTGGTAACGTGTTACAAAGACAGCCACGTGAAATACCATTCTGGAAAGCCACTCTGTGGGATGGATGCTTCTCCCTACCTCTGTTTGCATGGGTAATATGAAAAAGCAGGCAATCTTGCAATGCTCAGGCTCTTACAACTGTATTAAATTCACTGGCAGTGTAAAACAGAGTCTCAGGCTCAGTTGCTTGTGATTTGCTAGTGATGATAAAAAGAATTTCCTCAAAAAATGCTTACTCCTTTTTACATGAATCACTTTTGGAAGAGAAGATACTCTCGTGGGGTTTTTTTTTGGAATTAGTGCTAGGCTTTGGTTAGGCTTTTTTAGTTTTCCTATTTGGGGAAATAGTCTTATAGAAGTTTAAAGCATTATGGAGTTTACCATAATGAGATGTGTTCTTAGCGATGAAAGTTGAAGTAGTAACTGTACACTGAAGGGTCAATGAAAAGAGTTTTGCTGAAAGGTTTCTAGGAAATCCCAGCTCACATGAAAATGAGAAGGTTAGATTTTCTGCACTGGCCTAGAAGCAAAAAAGGTATTTTGGCATTGGATTTCAAAGATGGTGCCCCAGAGGCGTGTATGAGAGCTTTGCTGCTAGCAGAACACCCAGACCTTGTTGATATCACAATTGATATGTGATAAGCAAAGACTCAGGGGATTTGATGTGTATCTAGAGTCCTTGTCAGTTTAACTTACAGTGGATATGCCTTTCTGCACTTGTCTTGTCATGTTTTTTCTGCTCTTCAACTCAGGCTTTTTAATAGCTTTTTACATGTATATGCTGACTAGCTATTTGCAGCTTCCTTAATTTATCCAAGTTTGGTTTCATTCCACAGAAAATACATGCGAAAACCCCAGTGCCCCATGAGTAGCATTTAAAAAGATAGGCATCTCTTTGCCTTTACATCACTGGTTCACGTGCAGTTTAACTCAGTGTTGCTAGAAGTTTGGCAGGTCGGAGGAGCTTCTGTGTAATCGATTGTGGTCTGCTTCCTGAAGAACAGTTAGTGTTCAGCACGGCGTGGGAAATGTGCCTGCAGGAGGAAGTAACTCTCTTGCCTTTGAGGGTGGTGCCTTGCAGGGTGTAGATGATGCATCTTGAGTTGATCTGAGACAATTTGGCTAGCTACTGCTGATGTTTCTTTTTTTTTATGTATCTAAGTGGGTGATTTTAATCTTTGATTTCATAAATCTGGCACTTTAAACAGGAATAAGTGGTTCCAAAAACATGTTAGCCAAAGTAAATATTTACACGAGCAGTAAAAATGTTATTGTATTGCAAATCCAGTGTCAGAAGGAGAAGGGGAACTTAAGCACGTTGACTAGAGATATTTAGTGATCTCAAGATCTCTCAGAACAAACTGTTTTTGTGTTGGGGTGAAAGTGTTGGTGGGGTTATTGATGCTCTCCAGTTTTCTTCACCTGCTTGTATGATGACTGCCTAATTAAGCATCCTTGAGATGTTCACTGTTCATATTTCAGATGCTGTTTAAAGTTGTTTGTTTTCCTTTGTGTGTTGTAAATCCTCAAATGCCATCACAAACATGGCTTGATGACTGTGTATTATTATCTTGGGTTAAGTGCTGTCTCATTGCTTTGCAGGCTGCCTGCTGTTTCCCGTGGAGATCATGAAACGACGTCGGCTTCCTAGCAGCAGTGAGGATTCTGACGACAATGGCAGTAAGTGCTCCTTTGTTGTAGAGTGCAGTAGGTTATGAGTTTGAAAACATGTTTTAATGCAGCATTTTATGTGGCAAGAGGCCTTTTGCATATTGGGTGGATTGGTAGAAATGGGTATAACAAGGATCTAGTTTTGCACTCCGTCATTCTGAGCACAGGTAGGCTCAGGAACCAAGTAAAATATGAGGCAGGTATCTATGTTATTGGTTCCCTCAATGTGTTGCCTATATGGTGTTAGTTAAGCAGATAAAAGAAGAGAAAAAGTTGGTAGTTGTCGTTAAAATCTTTACAAGCAGCATAATTTATCATTACGAGGGCAGAACTTGCATGGAGACATCTGCTAGCGTTGTCCACAGCTCAGTATTCAATGCAAGTTTGCATTAAGATCTTAAATTTGCTTCAGTGTTCTCGTGCTCACTTATGCAATGGGAAGGTATATTGCTTCAAACTGAGGTAGAAAAGATTGATGGTGCATAAAGGTTGTTCCTTACTTTGTTTGAAGATTATCCTATCTGAGGGATAACTTCCAACGATTTGGATTCACTAGATCAGTAATTTGGATACAGAATGTATTTATTTTGTTTAACTGTTTCGCTGCTGACATAGTTAACCTTGAGCTCTTTGTGGTGTATATATATCTTGTGTGGATTCCAGGGACTGATAATCTCTCATTTAAGCATTAAATAAAAAAAGAAGGGGGTGTGCACGGGGTGGTAAAATGACAGTTTGGGAAACGGGCCAAGGTGTTCTCTTTGCCCAAACAAGCAGGTTGATTGCACTTTGCAATAGTGCAACTTAGCCAGTTGTCAGAGAGATTTTCCTGGTTTTAATGTGATCTTTCTGGATGCACATCTTCAAATCTGAAGACTTTTGTGAGACTTCAGTCTGAAATGTAACAGAAAATGATCAGGGAGGTTTTCCAGAGGCTTTTGAAAGCTTTACTCTGAGAACGTAGCCCTGTGCTTCAGTGTGGCCCCGCACAGGCGACTGCCTCACCTGCACGCGTTTCTCAGCTGTGTCTGAGCACCGTGAGAGTCTGCTCAGGTACCACCAAATCTGCACCTTAAAAACCACCTTCGGCAAACTGTTGTTGAAATGAAGGAGTGGTGAAAGGCTTGGAGGAGGTGAGAATTAGCGAGCTGATTAGGAGTTAGTCCAAATAAGGATTGAGTAAAATCTGTTGAAGAGTTGTGGGATTTGGATTGGTTTTGGAGAACTGTCTGCAGTTGGGGGATTTTGCAGGAAAAAAAATCCAGATTCAGACCTGTTTTTTCTTGATTAGAAGTTTACTTGGGTTATAAAGATTGAAGTCGGTGTATTGTCTCAAAGGTGATGTGTAATTCCCAGAAACGAATACATGTTTTCACTTGTAAAATGGACAAGTAGCAGCAAAAGCGATGTCTTCCATTAGAATTCTGCTTTACCCTTTTTTCATTCCCTAGCACCTTTATATAATAGTGTTTCATTTGGATAATAGTGCTTATTTTTGCTCCCTTATCTGTTCTTTTTCACTCTTTGATCCCTTCATGTGCCTTGTTTTACAGCCTTTACCAAGTAAAATATGAAGCAGATAATCTTGGAATTGAAGTTTTGAAATAGATGCAGTTGACTGATCTGTTGCTGATTACAATGCTTGTTTGTAATGTCATTTGATGTATAACTGTTTGGAATAGAGCTGTTGCCTTACTGAATTGCGTGTTCCAAAAAACTATTTTCATCTGTTACATAGAGCAAGATCTAAGAAAATGAGTTAGGAAAAAAAAAATACAAACCCTTGCCCTTTTATGATCTTTCTATTTTAAAGCCTAATTAATATGAATAACTATTCGTTAAATAAATTACATGGCAAAAGACAGTAAAAATTTTAACAGTGTTTTCAAGTATTGTTTGAAATAGGTACCACTTCCCTTTCTTTACACCTTTTTTCCCCCTGGATTAGTGTTTTTTTCCCCTTTTGAAGTTACTGGGCAAATTCAGACACAGATTCCTGAATATTCATTCTATTACTATACACGTGTTTAAAAAGATGAATGATTAATAATCAGAAACTGAGATAACATATGTAGGGTCAGCATCTCCAAGGCTTTTTGGTATTCACACTTCCTGAGGCCCGTGTCTCATACTCAGGCCCTTTCTCTCGACTTTTCCTGTTACAGGAGATACCAGTGGTTCCTTGCCACTATATTTGAATGTCAAGGGTCTCCCCTTACAGGTTTCACCTTCATTTAATCTTTTCTTGTCTTTAGTAGAACTGCTGATTACTCTCTCTGTGCTAATTTCTGTATTAGTACTTGGTCAGTAGTATCTCTGATTCACTATAGTGATACTAGTGTTAGAAGGGTAAGCAAATTTTGTTGCTGAAAAATTAAAAGGCAGAGATTTCTGTGAATTTCTGGGCTCTGTGTTGAAGGCTTCACATTTTTCACTGGCTATTTTTTCCTTCTCAGAGTTTCCAGAGGCAGAAAACAATTAAAAATTGCTCAATTCTGAGCACTTCAAACAGGCATCTTGTAATTGAAAAGTTGAAATTTTAATCAACACTTACTCCTGTTGCCAAACATCTGCTTCCCTTCAGTCAGTGGTACCTCTTGACCCTCTGGTGTGCTTCTTGCTTTCCCATCACACTCAACAAAATAGTCTTTCACGTTAGAGCTCAGCACTGCACTCCCTCATCTCCCAAGCTGATTTTTGGCCTCCAGCTGTTGGGTTTTTCCAGTTCTGGAGTTTTCATACTGTGCTTTAGTAGACTGTGTGATCAGGCCTCTCTGATTGTGTCACTGAATAAATGCTGTTGGAGTAACCTGGATGATGATGCTTGTCTGGGGTATACTCCAGCCTGTAGACTGGTGCCACCTGGAATGTATTTTGGCATGAAGAAGTACACATTTTATTTCATTGAACGCGTGAACCCAAATATTTACATGGTAATAGCAATGATGCCACTAATAATAGAGTTTCTATATTAAAAAAAAAAAAGAACACAGATTATTTCCCATTAGATCACTGCACTCAATCAGTTTCCTTGGTAGTCACAAGGTGGTAGAAAAACAAACCCCATACACCAAGCACTAAAAATGTATTATATTGAAGATACAAGCATCTGTAGTTCTTCAGAGCAAGAAAAACCCACTCTGCTTTTATGAGATGAAGGAAGGGAGAAGCATTTTCGTTTAGGGACGAAACACAGAAGTGAGGAATGGTTAACACGGCTGCAGTCCTGGGGTACATACAGGTACTTACTGACTTAGGTAAGACATTTTAGTGTGGGTGGTTATATATTATTTGCAGTATTTTAAAGCCTTTCAGCTTAAAGACAGAACCTTTGCTTTTCTCATCAAATCTGTTTTGCCCTCTGACTTGATTCTTTCCCAAAAGCTAAGTACTGACTTCAAACCCCCAAGTGTTTTATTTTATGTCCTTCAGCCTAACTATTGAAAATCCTTGAGCTGTGTCCCCTTAAAACCGGAGTTCTAAATCCTCATTTAGACAGAGGCTAAAATAGCATATTAGAAGCACTGAGCAAGAGGTGTCAGTGAAAGTTGTGCACAGGCAGCTCTGCAGTTTGTCCCTGAATTTCTGTGTGTTCTCAGAGATTTGGTTTTCTGAAATTATAGGTCACTTTTGAACATTTTATCCATGGAATATAATCGGATGGAAAATGGCTGTAAACATAGTTCTGGATTTTGAACTTTTGTCTAAATACAGAGGAATGGTAGTGGGAAAGGCTTGGGGAAGGGTTTAAGATGTCAGTCTGACCTTGATACCAGGGAAAGTCATGGAGCAGATCATCTTGAGTGTTATCACTAACCATGTAATGGACAACCAGGGGATCAGGCCTGGTCAACATGGGTTTATGACGAACCTGATCTCTTTCTATGACAAGATGATCCAATTGTTGGATGAGGGGAAGGCAGTGGATATTGTGTACCTGGACTTAAAAAAAACCATTTGGCACTGTCCCCCACCAGATTCTCATGGAAAAGCTGGCTGCTCATGGCCTGGATGAATGTACGATCTTCTGGATCAAGCACTGGCTGGGAGGACTTACTAGAAAAGAGTGGTCAGTCACTGGAATTGACTGCCCAGGGAAGTGGTGGAGTCGCCATCCCTGAATGTGTTTAAGATGGTGGTGTTGAGGGATATTGTGTAGGGTAGAACTTCATAGAGTAGGGCTGATGGTTGGACTTGGTGATCCCAAGGGTCTCTTCCAACCTAAATGACTCTATGATTCTAATTCTAAGATTATTGGCACTTCAAAGTAATCCTTTTTTTTGTCATCTGGCAGCTTGTTACTTTCGGTCCCTTTCCAGATAATGTATTACAACATCTATAATAGATGTTAATACTAGCCAGGCCCATCATAAAAGCCCTGTGATGTACATGCCATCCTCTTCAAAACCCGTATTAAGTAAATTAGTGACGTTTACCTCAAACTCAATTATGTCCTTGTGGTCAGCACAGCTGGCTAAGGCTTTGGTAGTTTTAAAGCAATTTTTGTTATGTTGTACTTCAGCTTGTCCTCCATTGAAAAAACCTTCTCCTCTTTATGATGTCAGGTCTTAATTTAATTAAATGTTAGATACTGAAGCTGTTTTATCTTTTCTGCTCGGTGTTTGACCTGACTTTTTTTAGCCTCCTTGGTCTGTAAATCCACAAATCTGCAAAGGTGGTTTGTGCTGAATATTTCATGTGCTTTTGTTTCCTGGTGAGATAAAGTTGTGTGGTGGAGTAGTTTCCATTTATAGCTTCAGGGCATTCCTTTTGCACAAATTGCTTGGACAGGTGGACAGATTGTGTTTGAGAAAAGAGCTGAAGCTCAGACAGTTGTATCGTAGGGAGCTTGGGTGAAATCCAGGCCCTCCTTGATGTCAAAAAGAGTTTGGTTGCTGTTTTCCATGAGGAAGGAATTCAGAGCATCATTTTCTTCACACTTTACTTGCTCTCCCACGGTGCCTCTTCATTTAATTCATGGAGGGGTTATCAATTCATCATACTCCTACATGCAGAGTGTCTGAGAGAACTGAAGATGCTTGCAGATGAAAAATACTTCTAAGATTTACAGGGTTTCACATCCGTTCCGAGAAATGAAAGATTTAATACTTAGGGATTATGGAATGTAGTTCTGTAATTTAGATAGACCCTTATTCTGTCCTTGCTAACCAAATGTTACTCTAAAGTTAAACATCTTCTGCTAATATCCGTTGCTCTGACTGAATGACGGGGATCTTAGATTTAGAAAGGGCTTTTCGTCCCGGTGGGTTCCTGTTGTGTTTGAGATGGATCCCAGAGAGCCTCGGCAAAGCTTGCAGAGTACATAACGCGAGTACGTCACTTAGTGCAGCGCTGCAGCCCCTCCTACCCGGCAGTTCCTCAGCAGTGGGCCTAACGCTAACAACACTTTCTGGTTTTTGGTTGAACGGACTGGTTAGGTGAGGGGTGGCGATGAAAGAGCAGAATGCAATGTAGCTACAGTGCTGGAATTTGGGGAAAGCAGCAAGTTTAGTGGTCACTGCTATGCTTTCGAGGAAGAGTTGTGGCGCTTGGAGTGATGACAGACAGTCTTACCTGCAGGTTAGGCTCACTGGAGCAGGGTGACTTCTGGTGAAGTTTTTAGGCTTTTGAGCACTCTGGAAGCGTGATTTGAAAAACTTAGCTGGGCTGGTGGGGTATCACATCTGAGGAAGGGACATGACATGGTCGTCAGTGTTGTTTTTGGAGAGGCACATTTTTCTTTACAAGACTTAATGCTGAACACACCTCACTCTGCTGAGTTTAAAGGCCTGATGAGATCATGTTATCAACGTCTGAATACTAGCTTGGGAGGTGCTCCAATTGACTTTGATAACCTGTATTAAACTTGTGCTAAACTTTATGTGCTGTTACGGTAAAACATTGCTGCAGTGGGAAGCCTTGGGCTAGGGACCTAGGGTGGCACTTGGGTCTTGTGATAAAAAATAGGATGGGCTTGAGGAATTCCTCACCATCAGAAGTGTGACGTGTGCCTTTGAGTGCGCTCTTTGAGGTTCTAAAACTCAAAATGTGTGCTATTGAGAAAAGAGGTCATAGGAGGGAACTTGTATTGAATGGCTGTGGCAGGGAGCTGCAGAGACTGTTCGTTCTCTGTGTCCAATGACACTAAATTTTGAGTAGGATCAGTCACTGCTGCTAAATTTTGAGTAGGTTTGGTGTCAACAAGAGCTAAAAGGCTGTTGCTTTTTATGTTTTGATCTTGAATGTGATTATTGTATAATAAAACACTATTATGTACAGAAAAGGAAGATAGATGGACAAATCCTCCATCGACAGAAACAGGACAAGGTGAATTTGGCTGTGTGAAACTGTGTCACAGGCTGTTTGCATGCATGCTGCTTTCTCTGTGATAAGGCCTGAAGTCTTCTGCGCAGATAGCTCTTTCTATAGCTAACATAATGGAAAACTGCCCTTAGAATAGTCTGCTTCTGTTCTATTTGTGCTGGAATTTGGGTCCAGACACGTGGAGATATGCTTAAATGACATAAAGCCTTACTGTAGAGAGTTGTGGGCCAGGCAGCAAATGGGGAGACTCTGAGCCATCTATGTTTTCTCTTCAGGCTACAGATCTTTCTGACAGGGTGTTGGCAGCAGCACCTAGTTGGTCTCAGAGCGAGTTGAGCAACAGCAGAGGCAGCTGGAAATGCCAGCGTTAAGCAGAAGTGACAGCCAGACATACATCCATGTCGGGGATGTTTTGCTCTGTTGTGCTGCCTGGTGTAATGGTGTATTTACGGCAGGAGAAGTGCTTTGAGCCTCCTGGTGATCTGAAGCTTTGAAGTGTTCAGAGGCTGCAGCAGCAGGTTGTTCTCTGGGGACACAGCTGGGTGCCTTGCAGGTGGCTTTACAACAGCCTGGTGTATGATACGTAATAGCTGAGCCTTTTCTGCTCATGCTGAGTAGTCTATTAGTTGTGGGGTAGAATTCCCCGAGGGCTTGAATTGCTTTATTGGTCCCGAGGAACAACCTATATTGATGGGCTTTTTTTGAATCAAAACGTATTCTTGACAGATCATTTAATAAACTGATGCAATTAAAATTGATTATGTTTTCCCTTTTGGGAAATGTGTGTCCTTCACAAATATGGAAAAAGAATTTACACTCCCTGGTTGCTGCCTTTTATTCTCGGGAGGTGTGTGTGCCGCATACACCCTGTAGCGGTGTTACAAAACCACTCTATTTACAGTGCAAGGTGTATATAATAGCCATGGGGAACAGAAAGTTTTCCTGCTTGAGTCTTAGAAGTCGCCTTCCCAGCACCAGTAGTGTATTAGAGCTTTGCCTCTCTTGCTGTGAATTACGCCTTGTTAGCGGTTTGGGCTTTCTTTTGGTTTTTTTTTTTGTGTGTAGGTGGATAAATGCCGAAGGAAAAACTGAGACGTGTAGTAAGAGTATGATCCTCCTCCTATTGTGCTCAGTGGCGAAAACCTTTTAAAACACGTGAACATGTAGGCCACCTGAAAGGACCCTGACTATAAAAGAATTGGAATGGTCATGGCTTATCTCTGGAGTGCTGATGCTGGCCTACTATGGTCATCCTTAACTTGCACAGTCCTGTAACAGCGTCGGCACTTAATGAGACACCTTTTATCTCTCATGTCTAACAGTGATAGTGATGCATGTTTCGGACGTGATTATTCAGCTTTGTGCTTTGGAGTTGTGTATTCTTCATATTCACTGTTATTCATGGGGCTTTTGGTAGTATGGGATCTCTTAACATCTCCTTAATTTTCCATCTGCTGTAGAACTCATTTCTCCCATGAGGTATAATAATGTTTTCTTACAGAAGTTTTACGTCTTCCAAACCCCAGTGATTCAGACTTCCCTGATGGTTTGGGGTTTTTTTTGTTATTTTACCAGAAACGGGTTTAACTCTGACTTGATCTTTAATTTTTTTTTCTAGTCTTGGTGATCCTCATCCAGTTTGGGATGAAGGCTAGTATTCTGAAAACTGTTGAGGAATATAATTTTGGATACTTAGTGAGAGAGGATAATTCTGGTGAAAAGTGTCTGGAGTCTTTCTAAGATAATTAGGTTCGTCTGCTTTTATAATACAGAAGAGCTGGTTTGAATCCCGTGTTTTGACCACAATTCCTTCCTTATAATCCAGGAATGGTTCTTACTTCATTTATTTAGATGTGAAAATCAGATCATTAATCACTGAAGTAGCTGTAACTGCCTGTGACCTTTTTCTTTCAGTGATATTCCTCTTCTGGATTAGGTATGAAAATAGGGAAAGGATGCTTAAAAAACAAATAACATCCTTCATTTTCCTCCTGCACTTCTGGTATACTCAGAGTGGGTGGATTGCTCATTAACGGTGAAAGCAGCTTTCGGTAATTCACTGACCTGGTCTTGGCACTGTGGAAGGCAGTGATATTTTGCCATTAACTTTAATGGAAGCGGAGTTGAAACTCTGAGATTTCAGAAGAGGTTAAATTTCATACTGGGTGTTTTACCATCATTTGATTGGCTCCTTCAATTTCTTGTACTTGTGTGTCTCAGTGTGGTGGTGGTTGTTTGGATCTCTGAATGTGTGCCTGATAGTTGAGTTTTGTTTATTCAGTGAGTAAAGGTTGTCCCTGTTGAAGGGAAGCCCTTGCCAAAGGTCATCTGTTAAGTACAGTTACGGATCTTAGTGGGCAGTAAAAGCTCAGTCCCATGAGAAATTCTTCCACCTTTTTCTCCTAGTATTATGTACACTCGGTTTACACTGCTCAGAAAAATACAACCCTTTCCTCAGTAACTTGCTGGTGGCAATGTTGTGTTTTCACTGTCCATTCACCAGTTTTATGTGCAAGGAAGCAGCTATTCCACAACCATGTAAAAAAAATAATTACTTTTTCCCTTATTCATTGTAGGAAATTCGTTAGCATGGAAAAAACACTCATTATAATATATCCTGAGGAAGCCTGGCTGCATTTTAGTTACCCCTCATGTATGGAAATTTTACGAAGTGTGCTGTCGTGTAGTGCTTCAAAAAAGTAATTTAAAATGAAGATGCTGTAGATTTGGTGCTGAGAGTTGACCTTTCATGTTACAAGGAATAGTTAAATAACCCAGGGGCCTAACCCTGGCATACAAGGACCGTGTCTGAAATAGAGATACACATTTAGGACACTTTTTGATGTGTAGTGTCTGCACATCACGCAGTAAAGTAATGGAGATGGAGGATACGGTGGGGATTATTTTACTCCTCACCTTTGTGACTCCTCTGTGGCATGAGAGACCCAGAAATCTATCTTTTAATACCCAAATTGAAAAACAAAAAAGGAAAGAAGAAGCCCATATGCTTGCTTACTTGTCTTCAGCTTATGATAAGTTGTCATCAGAGCAGGGTAAAAGCATATGGGTAAATCTGCAGAAGTGCATCCATCATACTGCTACTGCAGTAATTTTCCCAGATGCGTGCATTACTTGGGAACAGCTGTATTAAAACCTCCAGACTCACCAGCTCTTCTCCCACAGACACTTCAGAATCAAACCAGGACACACCACTTTGCCAATACAACTTGCTGTTCTTAATTCCGTCCCTGGTACGCAGGCTCCCCCCACCCAGGTCCAGTGGTGACCAAAACACTGAGATCTGCAAACGAATTAGAAATGTCAAAATGTCCAAGTTGCTGGTGCAGAGGTGTAACTTGCTGAATACCTCCAGTGGCAGATAGTTGGTCAGATGTCAATGTCTTGCTGATGGAAAATATCAAACCCCACGAGAACTGAATACTAATATGTGTGGGTATGTATGTGTCTGTGTCTTCTAGTGAGACTGCTGATTAAAGAAATCACATCATTCTTAATGCTAAATTGTTAACATTGCAGGGGGAAAAAATCTGGTTTTCTGTTGTGATTTTTAGTAGTATGTCTGACACTTTGAGTGATTTGACTTCTTGCCCTCTTTTTCAGGTTGAGTTTGGTTATGGGTTGATAGGATCCTCAGAAGCGGTTTAGACCGTGGCTTGTGTATTTGTGTAATTTCATTAGTTGTCAAGAGAACATTTAAGTGGAGTGGTAATTAAAAGATCTTGGGAGTCTGGCTTTCCACACATGAGTAAATGGCAGTTGGTCTCTTTCTTCCCTTTTTTCTTTCCCTCATAGAAATATAAAATTATAATTTTAAAATAGAGACGGGCCTAGGAAAAGCGCCCATGACTCTCTAAAGCCTTTTAGCTTGCCAACTTTTATATTAAAACACTATAATTTGCTTACAATAATCTTGTCTGTATTCTGTCCTCAGAAGAGCAGATTTTGAGCTGTTTGCTCTGTTCTTTACTTCAATTTTGACCATTATGCATGTTCTGTGTAATGTCTGTCATTCACTGCCGTGTAACAGGGTGTTTTTATTGGGGCAGACCACTTCATGTGTTACTAACTGAAAAGAGAAAACAAAAGCACAACTACAACATAACGAAGTCTTCTGCTGACTTGTCACTCAGTCCTATCTTTCCAGTGAAAGTCTTGGACAGTCAACTTCACTTTGAAAATGATTAATTATTTTTTCTGAAAGAGAATTTATCCCATGCTATGCAGTCTGCTTTTGAACAGGGCTTTCTGATCCCCAAGGGCTTTCCCTTGGAGGATGGGGGGAGGTGTTGCTCTGATGGACTGTAGCCTTACACTTTTTACTCCTAGCATCTCTGTGCACAGGCAGCGAAGAGATGAACAGTGTGGGAAGGCCTTTGTTTCGGTTCAGGGTTTTTTTTGTCTTCAATTAATGCCCAGAGCTGCAAAATCTGTGTTCATTCTTCAGCATTCAGCATGTAGGTCCTGGCTTCCCTGTCACATAGACCTTACTACAAGGCCTTCATCTCTCAAGCCTGTAAGGATTTACTGGCTTTTTTTTTTTCATCACTGCTGTGTAGTTGGCAGTGGAAAATACCTGCCCTACCTGTAAATCTTACTGAATTAAAATTAGTTGATTTGCACAGGTATAATATATTCTGGTGTCAAAGCACTGCCTGTCAATAGAGTGTAGATTCTTTCTCTTTCCTTTTCTCCTATTAGAAGAAAGCCGACAGGGACTCTGTCAAAAGGTTTCAAGGCAAAAAGGTGTAATTTCCTTGGAATGTAATGAATAAGTGTGTGCAACTGCACTGAGAGAATTGCTCAGGAGACGAGACAGCAGCTTGTTTTGTGGGCTCCTCTCTGCGTGCGTGACAGCGTGCTTCGTTTTGAAAAGGCTTGCTTTGGTAAAAATTGGGTAACCAATGGAGATATTTAGGACATCACTAAATGAGCTTCAAAGGGCACATCTCAGGCTATGAACAGACATCGTGGTCAGTTATTAATCTGCAGAAAGTGGTTTATTGAAGCTCAGGGGAAAGCATGTTACAATGCTGGGTGGGAGGTCGCTAAGAGCAGCGCAGCCAATACATGCACGTACCAGCAGAGAATTATAACCAAAACCAAATGAGAAGAGTGATCATGGAAGTTTACAGCTGAGTAACTTTTGTCTTCTGCTTCATTTTGAAAGAGTCTTTTGGAGGTTTGTTTGAGAAGCCTGACACTGGCTTGCCTTACTCATGTTGTCCCACTGAAGGTAATTGGCCTTCTTGGGTGTGTGGAGACAGCAAAGGCTTGTATTAATAGATGGCAGCAGTGTCTGCAAATGATCATTTCTGTGTCCTAGGTCTGTCCACCTGGTCCCAGCATTCCAGATCTCGACGTCGGAGGACTTCGTGTTCCAGACATGAAGATCGAAAACCTTCTGAGGTATTTCTGGAATCTAATTTCTGTTTTGTTACATCTATCAAATACATATTCTGGTGATGGATCTGCTTCTTCTGATCTAAATTTTCTTTTCTTTTTGCTCAACCCACCCACTTTTGGAATTTTGTTTGTGTGTTGGTTTGTTTGCGAGGAGATGAGGGAATTTGGCTGTTGGCACAGCCACTGCCAGCACTAGTTTCTATCTGTGAATTTTATTATACTCTGACACACATTCCACATAGCTGCCAGAGTCTTTCTTCTAGTATTTTAGGCATCAGGGTTTCTGGCTTGATTTGTGAAAAGTGAAATTTTACATGAGGTGCATTTATTTCATAGTTAGTGTTGGGTCTTGGTATGAGATCTTCTTACAAGTCCTGGTCAAACTAGAAATCTGCTTCCTGACAGTTCTGTCTTGCATAGTGCTTTGAGGAAATCCTGTCAAAGGAGACGGAGATCTTTGAGCTGTCCAGGGTGGATCAACTGTTAGTAACACGTAAATGTGATCCAGTTCTTTGCAAAGGTTCTTGCTGAATCTCACGATCTTCAGGCTACACTGTGGACTTTGAGAGGCTGCAAAGAAATCCTATGCTTTAGGAGGTGGAATTTCCTTATTTAACGTTCTTGCCCAATACACGTATTTCTGATGCATTAGTGATTGTTGCAGAGAAAAAACATACTTTATTCATCTCCCCAGTGGCAGTATGCCTGAGTCCCAAAGAAGGGTCTTCACAAGAGGAATTCAGTGTTCAGCATGAACTACACCTCGTACTGGTGGATTCCAGTCATCTGTTTAGATCGTTGGCTGTTAAAGACCCCTTCTATATTTTTTCTTTTTTTTTTGGTGAATGTGGACACCCATGGTGAATTTATTCTTGCTGCTGATAGACCTGCTTTCCTTACTTACCTTTTGTACATCCCTTAGAAGTACCCCCAGAGACCCAGTTTTAAGAACTACCTCATGAAAATCTTTCAAGGAATTACCTGAGATAGTGGGTTTGCTGGGTTTTCTGTGTGCTTCTCTTTTCTCCTCTCCCTTTCCTTGCATTTGTCGTCAGAATCTTTGCAGTTTTGCTCTGTTCTCTCTTGTTGTCTCAGCCTGGATGGACTTCTCATACACTCCCCCTTAGCTTTGTTCCACAGCCTTCTCCCCACCTCTCTCCCTACCTCCCTTTGCATTGTCTCTGCTCACCGTGGCACGCTGTGCTGATGAGAAGTGTGCTGGCAGAGAAGTGACACTTGCTGAACTCCCCGGGTGAAATCCTGGTCTCATTGAAGCTAGTGGCAAAATTCCCATTGACTTCAGCGTGGCCAGGGCTTCACCCTTCAGCTTTGAAGCGCTGGGTGCTTCTGAGAGCCAGCACTTCTGTAAGCTCTGCTTTGCTCCGGGCACTCTGATTGCATCAGAAATTAGAGCAGAAAGAATGGTGTCACAGGGCCAGTGGCCTGGGAAGTTGTTTCTTGGCTGTCAGGCGCTGCATTGGCTTTGCTTTTGAGGGAGTTTTGTGACAAATTCATCCCAGAGCCCAAGTTACTTTGGCTCTCAGATTGAGCAAGTTTTACATCCCGTTTTATATTTTTAGCCGTCTTTTCATTTGACATTTGATTGCTTTAATTCAAATCACTGCAAAGTGCAGAATCCCCTGGCCAGCTGTGCTTGTTTGTTTTGTGAGCCAGTTTACTTTGTGGCTTATTTTTAATTTCTTGATTGGAGCCTCACAGGACTTGTAATTTGATATTTTAAAACTTTTAATTATATTTCATTACCTGCATTCACCCTTTCCTTCATATGGTAATATTATTAGTTCTTTTTAACGCTGGCAGTTTTTCTGAACATGTCAAGACAAGTGTTAAGAAAAATGTCATGATTTTATGCTATTTTTATGACAAAACCAGAGTGGAAATGGAAACATACTGAGACAGAAGTGGGATAGTGTGTGTGTGTGTGTTGGGAGGGAGGAGAGGTTTCAAGATGTGCAGTGCAGTAAGGCAAATCCCACTTGGAAATACTCTCAGAAGCATAATTAGCCATCAGGTTCAATGTTTCCCTAAAACACCTCCCCAAAATCATAGGGAATCTATGGAGATTTCAGGTGTGTGAATAGTGTCTGACAGAAATTGCTGTCTCGGGGAAACCTGCCGGATGAGCACTTTGTATAGGTCTGATTCTTCCTCAGTCAAGTGCAACAGTTGCCTGGAGCTAACATAAGCCAGCCAGTGTCTCCATTGGTTTGGGAGTGGGTAGGAGACTGGGAGGTTGTGTCACTTTGCCCCATTAGCAGCCCCTGTAATAAGAGCATCTTGGAGCCCTGCCCAGGTAATCTGTCTTTTCCTCTGTAACTCTGCAGCGTGGGCTTTGGGGGGATGTTGACTCTGTCTATGACAAACTGAGAATTCTGCAGGGGAACTGGTCTTAAGATGTTACCTCATCCTTTCCCTCCTCCTGGTGGTGCTTATCTTCTGTCCCCTGGTTGCTTTTTAACCCTTTCCTTCAAACGTAGCATTGAGTTATTGCACCTGGTGGTGGTGGAGGTGAGGAGCGGTGAGCGCAGTTGCTGTAGTCTTGCAGCCTTACAGGGAGAGCAGGGTGGGGAGAGCTGGAAGCAAGAGAGAGTCAGCAAGTGCAGGCTTGTAGTTCCTGTGCCTGTGATCGCACTCTTTGCTTTCTGCAGCCTTGACAAGCAGCGGGAAACCAGGCTAAAGCTGCCACAACCCTACCCAGCATGCCTGCCACGAGAGTGAACCTCCTTTTATTTCATTTTACAGCTTGTTGAAGACTGCATCGCTGCTTGTTTGTGGCTGCTAACCCAAAAGTTGCCAAACGTCCCATTTATTGTAGAGGTGGACGCCTTTGCAAAGGCAAAGTAAAATCCCAGCTGGGATGCAGAGGTGTCTGTAGCTGATGGAATATCAAACACCTGTACAGAACATGGAGCTACCACCAGAATTTCAGTTTGGGTCTTATTTTATTTGATCCTTTGGGTTATTATTTTAAATACTTGCACAAGGAGTCATCTTCCTAGAATTTCCTCTTGCGGCTGGTCATGGTAGAGTCACGCCTTGATTTCTACCACAGGGAATTTCTAGAATGTCTTTGGATTAGTCAGAGCTGCAATAATTTAAAAAAAAAACACCAAAAAGCCTTGGAGCAGAACTGAGTCTCCCTCATGCTGCTGTTTTAAGACCAGCGCTTCTGCAGCTTTTATTGCAGCCAGACCAGTGGTAAAAGCGGGCAGCACCTTTTAGCATCGTGTCTGCAGAGCAGGGGGAGTGCCAGGACTCGCAGTGGTGTTAGCTAGAGGCTGTTGTACCAGTATTTGCACCTTCAGTCACCCCTTTCCCTGCGATGAAGCTCCACTTCTCCCCTGCAGTGGGCTGGGTGAGTTCACTGTTAATACAGTGACCTTGTTACACACTGTGCTCCATGGTTACCCTGAAGCTGTGAATCATAGAGTGTAAATATCAAATGTCAGTGTCTCTATTTTTCTCTCTCGGTCACTCTCTTTGCAGGTGTTCAGAACGGACCTGATCACTGCCATGAAGTTACATGACTCCTTCCAGCTGAACCCTGATGAATACTATGTGCTGGCAGACCCCTGGAGGCAGGAGTGGGAAAAGGGAGTTCAGGTGCCAGTTAGCCCAGGGACCATCCCAGAACCAGTAGCCAGGTATAGTTTGGAGGAATGTAACCAAAATACTCGTACGTTTATTCTAGCAGCTTGTTGTCTACATTGCCTTGGCTTCTTCAGCTTTATTCCACAGTGTCTAGCTAGAGAGGTCTTGGTTCTCAGAGATGAAGAGCAACCTGCCTCAGCTTTCTGAATGGTTGGAGAGGTCAGGAGTCAGGCCTGTTCTGCCTGTGTGTTGGAATATGAACGTCAGAAAATAATTTTTTAGTGTTGCATTGGAATGGAATGTGATGACAGAACCCTAAAAATAGCTTCCATTTTGAAGCCCAGACCTGACCTCACTCAGCATTGCTGGGAGAGCCCCTGTCTGATGCTTCGCAGGCTTAACTTCCAAGCCATAGGTTCCTTTCAAGGAACAGTTAAACAAACCACATTTAACAGCATTAATTTTATCTTCATGGTTTTTGTTTGGTTGTTTCATTTACTGACTTCGGAAATTGTTTTACCTTTCAGCTGTTTTAAGAACTGTCCAGATGTGCATGTAATTAAATACATTAACATGAGATTTTCTAGCTCTGACCCAAGAAACCCTTATTTTTCTTACCTTGTTAGTTACACTAATGTTTTCTGTTTCAAATTAAACAGTACAGTTGTAAGGGCAGGAGCATGCTGCAACCTATCTATCTGTTTTATACTTTGTTGGGATTGGAGTTGGAGAAAGTGAGAAGAACAAGGGGGGATTGCCATTTAATCATGCCAGATCTCTTTGACTAAATCCAGGCTGGCCCATCTGGCCAAGTGACCAGCCTGTGCTGTTGGGCCAGAACAGCCCAATCTTTGCTGTACACCAAAAAACTGGGTAGTTCTGTGCTGCATCTATTAGGTCTGCATCTGCCAGCTTTAGGCTTGGAGCAGGGGGACTATGGGAATGTTTGTTAGTGCTTTTTTTGTTCTGTGCAGCAACCTGCAGAGCACTGCACAGCCCCACTGGGTCTGTACAATGAGGAACTTACCCGCACAACAGGTAAACCCTTTCCTTCCTTCTTGTGAAGGATTGGACCTGGAGCTTCAAAGAGAACTTGGCATTTCCCTCTCTGCTGTACGGTTTAGAACGTGGGAGGGTGCTGTCTCCCTGCAGTGCTCGTACCCTGCTTCACATTCACCTGACCCAGTCCCTGCACAAGTACACATTTTTACATGTGTGTTCACATTCAAGCACCTCCCAAGGCTGCAGGAGGGCCAGGAGACCCGTGGACTTCAGCAGAGGGAGACCTTCCAGGGGATCCCCACCCTGTATCTTTCAGGGAGGTGGTTTGCTGGCTGTATCAGGTAACAGGTTAGGAGAGAACTTTTCTCTGCCAGTGGCCAACAGAGATGTTGTTCCAAATTTAAGATACTAAAGGAGATGGGGAAAGAAGACACCTGCAGTTGCAGGTATCAGCACAGCTCTTTTTTAGTTGCTGAGCTGTCTTGTAGAGTCCTACTATTGAGCACCTGCTGGTCAGAGTGGCCCTTTGATGCCTGATTATTATCCTGTTTACTCCCTCACAGAACAGTTGGAGAGCCCTGCCCTGGTGGTGCTGGACTGCTGGGACTGTTCTGTGCCTAACTTTGGGAGGGGAGGGACATGTTCTGTAGATTGCATCAGCAAGTCAAATAGTAGCTGGTGTGGAACAGAAGGAAAATACAGTAGAGATTGCCTGTGCTAATGAGGTACATAAGAGGGAATAAAAGGATAGAAGAAATAGAAAAAGAGAGAAGAAAAGTCATCTTGTAGCAACTGATCAGGGCAGCAAGAGTAGGGTCAGAAGAGGGATGGGGAAAGGAGGGAGTCTGCGTGGTGGTTAGGTGTAAGCATGTGGATAATTCAGTTGAGTATGGTTTTTTGCTATGTAGTAAGTGTTGCCTTTTTTTACTTCTTCCTACCACAGAAATAAAGAGATGAAGATGGTTGGTTTTCATACCAAACCACCTGTGCTTACTTCTCCTGTGCCACTACAGTGGTGCTTAGCAGCACGTGCAGGGTTGCTGCCCAGAGGTTGTGATTTCCTCATGGAGAGCTAGTCAGGAAAGAATTCATGTTACAGAAGACTTGGAGAGCAGTGCCCAATTTCAAGTGAATTCTCTGTGAGATGTAGTAGTCTGTAATGTTTTAACACTGTGCCATATGACCAGGAACAGTTTGGGCAGTGTAGTTGGACTGGCACAGTCATTCAGATTCATGTTCTTCCACAGTCCCCTTCTGCACCTCAGAGTCCGCAGATTCAGCATTTGGCTCTTGCCCACCAGATAGTGGTGTGAAATAGGTAGATGACGGGAAGACCTAGGGCTGTGCTGGAGGCTGAAAGAGGTAGAGGATTTACTGAGATCTCTGTGTGCAGGTACAATATTGGCAGGTTGGGGTCTTCTAGTAGGAGGAGTTGGACCTCAGATGGGGGCAAAATAAGGTGAAGGATGTCCCGCTTGTTGGAGCGTAGGCTGTTCCCAGCAGAGAATTGTGTCTACACAGAGTGGTGCCGTCTCCTCCCCTGTGGCACCAGAGCACCAAAAAAAGTCACCAGCACTGGTGTCACAAGGGCCAGTCATTTGGCAGCAGGGCCTGTCACCCCTGGAGGTACCAGCGTTACATCGTGAGGTGGGTTCATCCAAACTGAATTTCAGTGTGTGCAGTGTCCTCTCCTGAGAAAACTGCAGGTGGACTGACCGAGTTACCTTGCTGGTAGCATGACTGCTCTTCTTTGTGAATTGGGGGGCAGTTTTGCCCCCAGCTCCCGGCTCTGCAAAGTCGTGGCATTGCAGGAATCTGGCCTAGAGCGAGTTACATGCTGTTGGTACTTCACCTTTTCCTGAACCAGTGCCTGTGGTCGAACAAAATTCCAGTTGGCTTGCAGCTAAAATACACTTTGAAGGTTGGTTGTTGGCCAACTGGATCCTGCAAAACCTGAGAGAAAGGTAGTTTCAGCAGCAGCTGATGAATATTTGCGCTTGGCCCAGCGTGACATTAGTGGTTGTGAAAGAGGAAGTGCAGCCCCAGAGTGCCAGAGCTTGGATCTGCCTGGGTGAGTGAAGTGCAAGTGACTGGTTCTATGGGAAAAAGGTCTTCTGAATTCAAACAAGGATGGCAATTCCATAGCTGCACACACGGACACACACACAAAATCAGAGGAAAGAAAACTTCAGTTGTAGCAGGAAATACTGCTTTTTTCCTTGAATTTTTATGATCTTGGTATTGTAGATAAGCTGATTTAAAAAGAAGTCTTTTTTATAAACAGAGTTTAATGTCTGTGTATATGGCAGCCTGCATAAGTACACTACATAAATACAGTGTTCCTACTCCAGCTTTAAACGAGTGTGAATTTCAGGTAAGAGTAAACACGTCCTCTAATCTTTTAATTTGATACAGGATTCTGGTAATGACTTGGGTTTCTAGACAACTCCAGTACTGTCTAATAATGCCACCACTCCGTTATGAAAGTGCCCTGAACTGCTTTCCCTTCCCCTCTGAGCGGTGCAAGGTGCTTGCTTAGATGGTTAGCTGGGCGCTGATGATCGTTAGTCACTTAGGATGAGGCATTTTGAATTCTTTAGCAACAAGTCTCTGAGCAACCCAGCGTGCCTGACGTCTGCCTGTCTCTCTGTTGTAGGGTCGTGTCTGAGACGAAAGCTGTCACCTTTACACGCCCCAGGAAGTATATTGTTTCGTCAGGTTCGGAGCCTCCAGAGCTGGGCTACGTTGACATTCGAACCTTAGCAGACAGCATGTGTCGCTACGATCTCAACGATGTGGACGTAGCGTGGCTGCAAGTGGCCAATGAAGAATTCAAAGAAATGGGTGAGCAGTGAGCGCTTGTGGTTTTGTTGGGGTTTGGTTTTTTTTTTTTTATTTATTTAAAGCTGGCAATCCAAATAATTTTAGGTTAGGGCAGCAGTGGGAAAAGGTGATAGAGGTATGAAAAGATAGCAGTCATGTGAGCTGGGGTAGCCATGGGGAACCAGACCTGATGTGAGTAAGAGCTGAGATACACGCCAGGTCAGAATCTGGCCACCTGTTTTTTTCTTCTCTGCCGCTTTCCATTTCACAAGGGAGTTGTCTCAGAGTTCCCATTTTGCCTCATGGTCCTTGAAGAGAACGTGAAGAGACCAGTCAGGTAGTTTTTCCTGTTAGTCCCTCTATTAATTTATTTTTCTCCACGTCACGTATCCGTACCATATTTCCAGTGCAGGGTGCTCAGTGCAGAAAAAGGTAGATGAGTCTTGGGAGGTTCAGCAAACCTAAGCCAGGGGAATTGTGCACGGAATGAGATAGTAAGGAGGGAGGAAGTATTGGAGGAACCTCCCAAACCTTACTGTGACCATGTGCTCCAGCTCTGAAGGAGGAAGAGGAGCTGTCACAAGGGGAGCAACTGTTCCCTTTCCTACAGGATGGCATGGGTGTGGGAAGGGGCAGGGGAGCAGGGGAGCAGGGCAAGAACAGGAACATTTCTTCGGTAAGGTGTGTGCTTCAGGAAAGCATTTCAATGGAACTGAAGAGGTGGTAAGTCAGCACAGAACTTTAACCACATTGTTTAGGTTATGGGAAAAGATGCTGTGCCAGATGGAATGGGTTTGGGCATGGTGGTGAACACCTGATTTTTGTTTTAGCATTGTGGCAGTTCCCTGCCTTGGATTCCAGTTTAGTCATATGGGTTTTACCTGGCTGTGGCCCATATGTGGCACGGCTCAAGGCTTGGTAAACCACACACTGACCATTTATAACTCTTTAAAAGTTTCTCCTTTTTAAACTCACGTGTGGAAGAAACAGATGACCCAGCGTTAGAATCAAAGAATCGGAATGGTTAGTGTTGGAAGGGACCTTAAAGATCATCAAGTTCCAACCCCCCTGCCATGGGCAGGGACACCTCCCACTAGATCAGGTTGGTCAAAGCCCCATCCAGTCTGGCCTTGAACACTTCCAGGGATGGGGCATCCACAGCTTCTCTGGGCAACCTGTTCCAGTGCCTCACCACCCTCACAGGAAAGAATTTCTTTCTGGTATTTAATCTAAATCTCCCTTCTTCCAATTTAAAGCCATTACCTCTTCTCCTGTCACTACACTCCCTGACAAAGAGTCCTTGTCCAGCTGTCCTGTAGGCTCCCTTCAGACACTGGAAGGCTGCTCTAAGGTCTCCTCAGAGTCTTCTCTTCTCCAGGCTGAACAGCCCCAGCTCTCAGCCTGTTGACTTGACCTGAGCCTTTTTTCCAGATCTCCAGCCAGGTCCGCTCAGGTTTAGCGTTGATTTTAGATGATTTCAAAACAGTTCACGATACAAGAGTTGAGGTTTACCTTTCCAGTTACCCCCAGGAAAACAGCAGCAGCAAGTTCCCTTAACTTTCTTCAAAGAAAAATTAAAAATGCATTTATGATTTGGAACTGATCTGCATCTGTCAAATGCAGATAATCCCCTCTGTTTCTCTGTCTCTTGCCAAAACCAGAGGAGGGCTACCACCGTGTTAGACTGGGCTGTGAAGGCCATTAGTGAAGTGCACAAGAGGGTGCTCTTCATGGTGTGGGTTTGTGCCTGTGCATAGAAACCCTGCGGTTGCCACTCCTACACCAGCACAACCCTTAAGAGTCCACGGTGCACGTGAAACACAGGACGGCTAGAATTTGACAGATCTGATCTTCAGTGTTGTGTTTTGGTGTAGTTTCTTGTAGTCACTTTGCTGTCAGTCTTTATCCCCTGGGTTTTGCTGTACGCAGAGAGAAGGGCGTGCTCCTGGGGGTACCAGGCAGTACATGGCAGGTCTTGCAATACCTGGGTGCTCGGTCAGACACCGCGCTCTACAGATACTCTTAAGGGGCCTCTGAAAAGTGAAATATTTCTTGGTCTGCGGTTGTAGTGCTTCCTTTATGGTGTCCCTGCAGCTATGAATGCCTGTGTTTTCTTTGATACCTGTTGAGGTGCTGCAGGTACTGAAAATGTCATTTAAGAGAATGAATGTAAACATTTGAACTGAAGCCAGAGCTCCTTCATTCCCATTTGTTTAACCCTTAGGGATGCACAATCACTACATATCTCTAAGGGTTGTGAGGTTAGAATTTGGACAAGTTCCTGTGCAACCTGCTCTAGGAGGACCTGCTTTGGTGGGGGGGGTTGGACTAGATGACCTCCAGAGGTCCCTTCCAACCCCATATCATGCTGTGATTCTCTAATTTGCTAACTGGTCTAAACCCTGCCACCATCAGCTTTGCTGGTGCAGTATTTCTGGGCTGCAGGGCAAAACTCACTCTCCTTCATCAGCGGGATGTTGGATGTTCCCTCCTCCTGCCTTTCAGCTGCTCAGTTTGGGTTGCACAGGACATACTGAGCTCTGCCACAAGGGTTTACCTCTCAGCAAGGGAAGCTGGAGATAGTTCGGTAGAGTGTTGGTCTTCTGATCTGGGGGAGCTAGAGAGGGGTTTTTTCTTCACCGTTTTGTGGAATTTGTGGCTCAGTTATTCACTGGGGGAGCCAAGGGGAGGATTTTCGTGTTAAAACACACATCGGGAGGTTGCCAGCTTCTGGATGTCACAGTAAACCGTAGGTATTGGGAATTAGACTAAACCCAGGATATCCTAAGCCTACACTTCATTGGAGTGATTGAAGTGTGTGGAAATTCTTGGGCTAAACCGACTGTGCAAGTGGACAGTGCTGGTTTGCAGCAGCTTTCTTGGTTTCACGGCTGCGTGTGTGGCTTGACTGTGTGGTAAAGGTTGGAGTGCTGCTGGCTTGAAGTAGTACAGCCAGCTCATCGTCCTGGCAGGCGAGAGATGGAGGCCAGAGGGTACTGCTTCTGTGATATTTTTTGAGGTGTATTGTAGTAATTTAATATAATTAATAGGAACTACAGAAGACCATAATGTGATCAGCCTGTAGCTGTGTTGCTGTGATTCATTTTCCAATGGATGCTGTTTGAAAAGACCAAATCCCAGATCAGATGTTGCGTTTATTTATTGTTCCAGATTTGATGTTGCATTTATTACAACTGTGTTTTTCACTTTGAAAACCAAAGTCATCTATTGGTGTAGCAGGGTCTGATGGAGACCTCAGTTGGGGTTGCACCCTACTGAGTTGGAACTTGCAAAAAATCAACAGCTGTTGTTAGAAACTGTATGTTTGCTGCCAGTATGGTAGCAGGCTTTGTCATGCATTTTTTCCCCCCACTACTCCCACTGCTTTTGGTTCAAAACACATCAAATCCTTTACCAAAGAGTCAACATCTGGGTTGCAAAACTGGAGCAAAAGCCATAGACAGCGCTGTCCCAGAAGGAAAAATGAGAAGGAGACCAGGAAGACAGAATGGGTTGATGAAGGTTTTTCTCAGGATTTTGAGGGGTGGGTTGGACACTCCACTTGCATTAGCTCAGTGCAGTTACAAGACACTCCTTGGACTTCCTGTGTTTTTTCAGTTTCCCTGGTGTACGCGGGGCTAGGCATGATTGTCAGGGACTGACGCGTGCAGGTGGGGGCCAGCTGTACGTACGGAGCTGTTAAAAAAGAAGCTGGAGTTGTGTGTGTGTGGCGGGGTGAGCGCTCCTTCCTTTAAATAAATAACAACTCCCGTTTCCCAGGGATGCCTGAGCTGGACGAGTACACGATGGAAAGGGTCATCGAGGAGTTTGAGCAGCGATGCTACGATAACATGAGCCACGCTATCGAGACGGAAGAAGGACTTGGGATTGAATATGATGAAGATGTCGTCTGTGACGTCTGTCAGTCTCCAGATGGAGAAGATGGCAACGAAATGGTGTTTTGTGACAAATGCAACATATGTGTGCACCAGGTAGGGCAGCCAAGGCCCACTGGGGAGTGGTGGAGCGTAGGGGTGGTGACAGAAACTTTTTCCAAATCACTAAAGAGAGAGGTTGGATTTTTTTTCCAGCAACAGGCATTGATCTGATTCTTGCAGAATTCACTAGAGAGCAGTGGGATGGATTCAGCAGTTATGTAATCGAGGAGAATTCTTACCTGTAATTCTAGAAATGTCGTGCTAAGGTATCAGCAATTCAGGCTCAGAAGGGAGAGGGAAAAAGAACTTGTCAGACAATCAGTAGGGACACGGGTAGGATTTATCATGGTCATTTTAATTTCATTGAGAACCTACTGACCTGAGCTGAGCTAAGGAAGCACGATTATGTACCACCTTTTTGTGGCAATTAAGAAGTCTTTTTAGCATGGAAGAACACAGACAATTTTAGCATATCCGTTTCCGTGGATGCTTCTACCTGTGGCAGATGCCTCCCTATCAGCCTGTCCTTCCTTCCCGGCTTCAAGAAGTTTGCTTTGTCATTCAGTGTTCACAAAGCCGTGTTGCCTGATGAGCCAGAATGGCATGTGTTACTGGAATGCGTTCTTACTCACGGTAAAGAAATACGCCTGTGGCAGCGCTAAGGTACAAACGGCTGCCTTGGAAGATACTCAGAGTAAAGTGGACGTTTTTAGACCTGTAGCGGTTTTCTGATCCTTAGTCTCTGATCACATCAAATCTGAAACTTCAAGAGGGTTAAAACTGACAGTAGTTTGGAGGGGGGTCTCCATAAAGATGCAATCTTCTGAAAAAAGTGACCTAAATGAACTGCTGTTCTACACGTTTCCCTCTGAGTAAGATGGAAACCCCAGTGCTGTGGAATAACATTGAGGATTGCACAGCAGAGCTCTTGAATTTGTGGTTCTCGCCTTTTGAGTGAAGTACACTTCCAGTTCCTGTTCCTCGGGAGTCTCTGCGATCCTGCACTTCATCCCGCTGGCAGGCTTGTCTGTCAGGGGTCCGTCTGTCGGGAGTCCCCTTGCTCTTTGGCATTTTCCTGGCTGAGGTGGGCAGTGGTTGGTGTTGTGCATAGCAGCCGGGCATGGCTCCTGCTCCTTTCACTGAGAGATCCTTTTGGGGAACGAAGGGGTAACGTGGTTGGATTATGAGATCCTCCACAAGCTAATGGTTCTGTAGTGTCAGAAATCCCATAAAGAACATTTTTGCGAGCTGTGAGAGGCTGCGTGCAACCAGCTCAGGAGTGACAGAAATGCGTGTTGTTTCCTTTGTCTCTTCTGTACCTGGGGATGCAGGCGTGTTACGGGATCCTGAAGGTGCCGGAAGGCAGCTGGCTGTGCCGGACCTGCGCGCTGGGCGTCCAGCCCAAGTGTCTGCTGTGTCCCAAGAAGGGAGGTGCCATGAAGCCGACCCGGAGTGGCACCAAATGGGTCCACGTTAGCTGTGCCCTGTGGATTCCAGAGGTAGGTGCCCGTCCCCTGGCAGTTCAGGGCTGCAGTCATTCTGGGAGAGAAGATCTCTTAAGAGAATCTTAAGAAGATCTCTTAAAACCTTCTTCAGCCCAGTTGCAACACTGGGTGTAGTGCATATATGGTGGGCTGTACTTGGGAAGAAAGTATAAAACATTTTTTAGTCAGGTATAAAGTCTGGCAGGATGAAGCATCATCTGTGAAGTAATTACATTGGCTTTTTCGACCAAAATCAGGCCTCAAAACCCAAGGCCTTTGCTGCTGGCAAAGCTCATTTAACAAGCAGGCAAAGCACCGTTTGATTTTGTAAATGGAACATTAAAGGTGAATCGGGAAGGTTTGGATGTGACAGGGAGAATTCCTGTGGGTTCTCAGAAGGAAAATACTCACCCTGTACGATCATTTTAACTTGGAGGGCTCCACCTTGAAACTCCTCTGTTCATGCAGTGGGGAACTGATCTGTTTTTAAAAAAGGAATTTTAATTTTTTTAGTTCCTTATGAAGCGAGGAGCTCGGGGGGCGGTAAGTTTGCATATACACACACACACACGGCACTGCAGATCTTTGATTGTTTCCCTTTTCAGTTCACCGTGTCACACTCACTCGGTGTGTGTTGACCTTTTTTTCTCTTAGGTGAGCATTGGAAGCCCAGAAAAGATGGAGCCCATTACGAAGGTTTCTCACATTCCCAGCAGTAGATGGGCGCTGGTGTGCAGCCTTTGCAACGAAAAAGTTGGAGCATCTATACAGGTAATTCAATGGCACGATATGCTGCCGGTTTTGCTTTGCCAGCTGTTCGTAGATACACAAACTTGCTTTGATTTCCTGGTTGTTACTATGGGCTTCGCTGCACACAAAGTGCTTTTGAATGTTAGCCTGCTTTTACTTTCTAGTAAAATTTCACTACTAGCCAGCTCACCCTGGTAGACTTCCTCGTGGCAGAAAGGGTGATGATGCTTATTAGTGCACTGAAATCAAACTTCAGTGGTTTTAAGCAGAGGAAAAACCCTGTATTTGTGTGACATCCCACATACAAAACCACAGCTTGGATGCTGAAAGTGTCTGTGCTGAAACCTGCTAGTCCCCACCCAGTGACTGCTGAGCCAAGGTGGATGCCTCGGTGGGAGCTGAGTATTTCCTGTAACAACCTGAGTTTGAAGGTGCCAAGTGTGCCCGGCTCGCAGTGAAGTCAGTGGAAGTCAACACTTTCATTCACTTGGATGGCACGGCCGGCTGTAGCTTGGAATTTCTGCTTTTAGGTACTAGTGAACAGTGAGCATTTGGGCTGTAACTGTTTTTTCTGGAACTGTTTTACCGTTGGTGCAGCATTTCAGTTGCTGAGGAGAGTATCTGATTGTTTAATATTAGGCTTTTTTGAGCAGTAGGGAAGAAACAGATCATTTGCCTGGCCCTCTCTGAGATTCAAGCGGGCACAAGGTGTGGAAATGAGCCCCGTTTCCTCCACTGATTGCTCATCCGTTGGCTTTTGGTGTTTCTAAGGGGAAGAAGCCTTCCTAGGTGTGGGTTTCCCAGTCCACATGGCTGTGGCAGCAGTGCCCCATTATCGTTCTGACTTCCAGTACTCAGGTGAGCTCAGGGATGATGAGTGCCCAAACCAGCACGACGGGGCAGGATCAAAAAAACCGTCCAGTCTCCGTAACTCCAAAAATCAGGCTTTCCGTATGCAATAAATAATTAAACTATAAAGCCCAGGCTATAAAGCCATTTGTTTCATCCCAGTGACTCAAGTTCTTGGGCCAGCACCAGTTTGTTTCACTGCATACTTCCGAAATTCTCTCCGCGGTTTCAGTTGGATCTGATTCAGTTCAGCCTTCTTCACTGAACCCTCTGAATTGCGGCTGTTAAATAACTGAACCGAGCTGCAGAGTGGGCAGTGTGGTTTCACGTGCATACTGCTGCTGGGTTGGTAGCTGTAGAGCGCTTGCAGATCCTCTTACAGTGGAAAAGCACCCAGAAATGTTCAATAAGCATTTTCAGAACAACTTACAAATGCAGACAGGTTGAGAAAACACATCACTGCGCTCCAGTTTCAATGTGCTTGGTTTCCTGAGGCACGAGAATAAACTTTGATCTCCCTTACTGGAGGACAAGTGGGTCACCCCCCACACAGGGTGGTGGTCTGACTGTGTAGGAGAAGACTTAGTGTTGTGGTAACACTCTTCACTTTCAAAGGTGTTTGAAAAAGGCGCTTCAGCAAAAGGATCCTGAGAAAGCTCCCGAGACAGATCGGAAGGTTTGACTGTCTCCTAAGAAGTGGAGCTCTTTCTGTGTTGTCTCTGTGTAATGGTACAGGTTCCACGATGGTAAGACCAGCATGAGGACACAGAGATTGCTAAAATTCTGCGCTTTTTAAAAATCAGGTTTTATCCATTTCCTTTTTTCCTCTGCGCCGAGTCATTTGATGAGGTTGCCAGAAAAAGCTTAGCATCAGCACCACAGCAGAGGTTCCAGTGAAACCTATCACTCCACTTCCATTTAAGGAATGTATAAAATAGCAAATGCTAAGTAAAAGAAATAAATCTGTCCACAGCATATAAATTTGCAGTTGTAATACCCCCTTGCAGGGCGGTCCCCCTCCTCTTGGCTGCTCTTACAGAGTTGAAACTCTTCTGTCCATTCTCCAGAGCTCCTCTGAGGGGTAACTTAGTTTAGGGTGAACACTGGAGTATTTATGTACGGGAGTGTGCAGGGGAGCAGGGGGTGTCCTTCCATATTTATTCTGATGCCACCGCTCCCCTAGTAGTGGTGACACAGGATGACACGCAGGCCCGACGGCTGCCGCTTCAGAATGTTCTACGTGTGAAGTTACGGGAGAGAAACCAAAAAGTGCAGTTTTGCCTGACATTTTATAGGAGTTGTGTAAATGTTGGTGTCATTAAAGCTAGCACAGAAATAGTTAGATTGGTGTGAAATTGTATACGGCAGAGCAGGACATTATACAAAGCCCCTGCAGTAGAGAGGATGTAGCATTAACTGGAGGGAACCGCGAGATCCTCCAGAGATGCTGTGAGATGTGCGCAGCAATTAGAAGAGCCGGCAGCTGGGCGGGAGCGGAGCGGCGTGGGGCTGGGCAGGGAGCAGCTGCAGGAAGCTGGGAAAAACGAGACCCCGTCATCTCCCAGGTTCAGCAGATTTCCTTCCGATGAGACAGGCTTTCCCCTCTTCTCCCAGTAAAACATCAGCCACACTAAGAGCTAATTATTCTAAACGTTAGCAGCTTGGAAACCGTGGCTGAAGTGCTCTGCTCTGTTCCAGCTTGTACTGTCTGGTGCTGACCCTGTTTGTTAGAGAGGAGAGGGCAAAAGATGCTTTGGTATTTCTTAATTCCTTTTATATGTTGATTCTGTTAAAGAACGTTCATTTGAACCGTGTGCAGTACAAACTGTTGTACCTTTATATGCCATCTGGCTGCTGAGTCAACCTGAGAGGAAACCCCAGAGGAGAAGGAGAGTTGGCTTCTTTACAAAGTGCTGTATAAACATCCTAGTGCAGCGCGTTCCTTGTTGAGGGCAGCTGACTCAGTGCAGCGTGGCTTTGTTCCCTCCGAGTCCGTAGCAGGAATGCTCATTCCCGCTTTAGATGCCGGTCACTCCGCCAGAGACACACACCTGTGCGTCTCTACATACCTATATTTCAGCCTTGGAGCTTGTGGCTGGCAATAGCTATGATGGCATTTTGCAAGAGGAAGTTATATATAAATAAGTGCTAAATCAGCTGAACTGGTGCCCATCACTCTATGACAGCTGGGTTCACTGGGAGGGAAGAAAAATGACAAAAAACTGAATTTCCCATTCTCCTCATCTCCCAGTGAAGGGAAGGCTGCAGCCAGTGAAGCAGTGATTGACAGTGATTTAATATTTGACATAATCAGATTGGGCTAACAGGAAAAACTCTGTTCCCCTGGGTGGAGGCCTTTTGGGTAGCACAGGGCCAGGTGCCGGGAAAGACTTTTAATTAAAAGTCCCAGACTGGCCTGGAGCCACCGCGATGGTTTTTCCCTCTCTCACGCTGGCACAGCCAAAAGGGGAAGGTGTTCCTTTGGGTAACGCCGACATACGCCAGTGGCTCCAGTGATGGGAAGAAACTTCCTCTGGTGGATTTGCTGGTTATTGAATAGCGTGATTGGGCTGGGGGGCTGTTACCCGCTCCTGTCCCACTGGGCCACTTCATCCGTGCCTGGCCTGGAAGCACTAAATCACAAACCTAATTAAAAAGAGAGCAAGGAAGTACGTGCAGCTTGGAAGCAGAGTGCAATAACAGGGTCCTTCTTCCAAAGCAGCCCTGGCTGCTCGATTAGTTTTAGGCAGTGTGGCTTCTTAAATTTCTATTTAGCTAATTGTCATTTAATTTCTGTAGTGTTCAGTGAAGAACTGCAGAACAGCCTTTCATGTCACCTGCGCGTTCGACCGTGGCTTGGAGATGAAGACCATACTGGCAGAGAACGACGAGGTGAAATTTAAGTCCTACTGTCCCAAGCACAGCTCCACCAAGAGAGCGGACGATGAGACTTTCAGTGAAAGCCCAGCCCAGGAGAACGGGAATAGGATTCAGGAGAGTTCTCTTCCTGCCCACATTGACACTTTCCACAGCATGGATCAAAACCAGGAGGAGGCCCACAGGGTCAGCTTCCGCAAGCAAAAGCTCCAGCAGCTGGAGGATGAGTTCTATACGTTTGTTGAGTCTTCGGAAGTGGCTAAAGCGCTGCGGCTGCCCGAGGAGCCGGTGGGATTCCTGTACCAATACTGGAAGCTGAAGAGAAAAGCCAACTTCAATAAGCCTTTGATTACCCCAAAGAAGGATGAAGAGGACAATCTGGCTAAACGGGAACAGGATGTTCTGTTCAGAAGATTGCAGCTCTTCACACACCTCCGGCAGGATCTAGAGCGGGTAAGCCATGGCACTGCCTGTGTGGGGTGTGCTGGCCTTCGGTAGCCAAAACTCCGGCCTGTTACCGCCCTTGCAGGCAGGTACTCCATGCTGTGTCTTACCCCCAAGTTGTGCTGTCAGAACAGACCGTTGACACTTAAGTTCTCCAACGCACAGCAATTCTGGAGCCTTTCCAAATCGAGGGTTAGTACGCAGGGCTGGTGGGTCCTGGCTTGTACTATCCAGGCTCTTTAGAACTGGATTCTCGTGTATCCGCTGCTGCTCTTTCAGAGATTAACACTGACGGCTGGGGACTGTGCTGCAACCCCCAACTGGGTATTGGCCTTCAAGGGCTTCCCCTGCTCCTTTCATCCGGTGCACAAGAAGGAAGAGATTATGAAACCCACCTTGATTTGCAGCAGATCTGTTTTTCACTGACGGCGCAGTAGGGTGACCTGTCACTGGGCTGTCTGCGTAGAAGGTTTGGGAAGCACGTGATACTCCACTC
This sequence comes from Jacana jacana, assembly GCA_013400555.1. Classification (NCBI taxonomy): domain Eukaryota; kingdom Metazoa; phylum Chordata; class Aves; order Charadriiformes; family Jacanidae; genus Jacana; species Jacana jacana. The sequence goes on along the minus strand of VZTM01024294.1, from coordinate 28,597 downwards.
AGTTAGGTTTTCAATGAGTAAAGAGCAGCTCAGGAGGATCAGCTGGGTGTTTTATCTTAAGTACATCTGATCCTGTATGGACCTGGTTTTTTTCAGGGTGTATGGGGCGTTAACTAGTCGAGTTTAAGAGCTGTTAAGAGCCAGAAAGAGCACTGAAATGATTTTAGCTTTTCACGTCCATGCAGCACATGGGTTGTGTAGGCCATGTACGGAACCCAGCTCAAGAGGTCCTACCTTGGCCTCAGTAACCTGTTGATGAACTGGAGCCTTACTTCCAGAACGCCTTCTGGTCTCTAAATCAGGGCAGCAGGTGCTCGTACATCTCCAGCATCCTTTGTGAAGGACCCCGATGGCTAATTACTCCTGTAATGAATCACTGCAGGTTGTCAGTTGAAGTGGGTTTTTTCAGTTTCAGCTTCCAGCCCGTGACCTGTTTTCGAGCTGGGTGAGAGAGCTGTAACTGAGGAGCTTTTCCTTCTGCTGTGTATTCAAAATTCCTTTTAATCTTCTCTTTGATCAGTTAAATAACTTGAGTTTGTCACTGTGTTCTCTGGGTTTTAAGTTATTCTGGATAAGAGTGATGTCAAAACAGGATACATCATTCTAGTAATATTTTTAATATTTCACTACTCTGCTGTTCCCACTGATGGCACAGCCAAACTATCCTGGGTGAAAAAAAAAGGGGGGGATGGGGAGAGGCTAAGATTTTTTCTCCTCTTCAAGACTGAACTGTGCGTGAGAGGAGGAGCCTTGGGAACATCCATGGATATTTCTAAGTGATTCTCTCATCTGGGAAAGAAATGACTCTAAGGCTCTAGGAGAGCAGTGGTTGTGAAACTTAAACAGATTAGACGGTGACATGGAGACATGTACTTCTGCAAATCCCTGAGAGAGTCCCTGCCACCTCCACAGTGCTATGGCATGGATAGACCAGCCTGCCTTCACCTGGCAATGGCAGGGTCATTGGACTTTCCCTGCTATTAATGAAGTAGAATTTTCTGTTGTGTCTCAAACAGTAAGAATATACTGAATATATATTTTATATATATATGTACACACACATAAATAATACTTAAATATATTCAGTATTTCCAGCATTTCTCTAGATTAGCTGTGTATATAAGTGAGTCAGGTACAGACACGTCAGCTCTGTGCTGTGGCCCTCCCAGACCTGATGGAATAACCTATGGGCAACTAAATGGTATTTAAGAGTCTTTTCAAAGCAGTGTGTTGAAGGAGGTTAAACTTAAATACATCATTAACTTGTTTAAATGGTGTATAGCACACAAACTGGATGAATTCAAAGCACAGATTGACACCATTATGGAAACACAATTCCTGTAAAACCCATCCCCTTGCTGTCTTCTAGGTGCGCAACCTCACTTACATGGTGACCCGACGGGAAAAAATCAAGAGATCTGTTTGCAAAGTTCAAGAACAGATATTTAATATCTACACAAAGCAGTTGGAACAAGAGAGAGTTTCAGGTACGCATCGCTCTTACCTTTTTCATACAAGACCACAGGCAGAAGCACTGAAAGGTTTGGTTCCAGGCTAATGACTAGTTTTGAAGGACAAACAGGAGCTCATTTATTCTCATTAAAATCTTGTGCACTCCACCACGCGGCAGCAGATGGGAAGAAACAGATGAGGCTCTGCATAGCTCTAGTGCTGGGTGCTTTGCAATAGAACTGGATGAGTCTGTGTTCTTGTCTGCGGGGCGCTGAAGAGCTTGCTGCTCCAGAGCCTTTCTGGTGTCATTCTTTAATGACCCCTCGTGACAGGGAGACCATGACTTACATTCAGGTGCCATGTGGTACCTAGGAAGGCTGTGGTTTATTAGTGTTTAACATGTGCTTCTTTGCACCATAGATGACAGTTCCAGGAAAGGAATTTTGAAAAGGCAGCAGTCTGGTTTTAAAACATGCGGGTTTTTTTCTGCCTCATCGCATTGACAGTAGCCTTTTCCCAGAAGGATGAGTAACTTTAAAGTTACTGCACTGACTAGGCTGTCCTTAAAGTATTCAGTACCAAACCATATTTGAGATGGAATTCGGTCAGTTCCACTTGCTGGTTGCTTTCCCCCCCTCTCTGAGGAGTCTCTGTCTTACTGACTATAGCAGTGCTGGGATTGCTCTTGGCTGCAAGCGTAGCTCGGTGCGGGCTGGCTGCAGGAGAGTAAGCTACAGCAGCAGATGTTGTGAAACCACGACCTAGCCATGTAATCGTGGTGTAAAGGTTCTGGACAAACAACCAAATACCCATTTATGCTGAAGAACGTCAGGCATGAGGAGAGTTAAAATAGGTACATGCAAAAATGGTGTTTACCCAGACATGGAATTGCTTGACTTCAGCTTGATTTGTTTACATTTAGGTGTGCCTTCCTCATTCCCCTCGATGGAAACCACGGTGTTGTTCAATAGTCCATCTTTGGGGCCCGATGCCCCCAAGATCGAGGATTTGAAATGGCATTCTGCCTTCTTCAGGAAACAAATGGGCACATCTCTAACCCACTCTTTGAAAAAGCCACACAAGAGAGACAGAGTAAGAACCAGCTCTGGAAGTGATGGCAAATCCAAGCTGCGGCCGCCCAGTCAAAGGGAAGGCGGTGCAGCTCCAGGGAGCTTTTTAACTTTTGACAAGACCTTTGCAGAGACGCAGGTTGTATCAGCACAGCAGAAAAACGGCATGGTTATCCCAGACCACAGAAAAAGAAGAGACAATCATCCACAGTGTGAGGTGATCAAGGCAGAACTAAAGGAAAAGACTTCTAAACACAACCACAAACCACTGAGACCCACAGAACTCTCTCAGAGGCAATCGGAAAACAAAAGGGCTATGAACCACTCCAGTGGTAGGTCAGCACCTGGCACGCGGAGGGATACAGTGCCTAAATGCAATGGGGGTCTCGTCAAAGTAAACTCTAATCAGACAGTAGTTAAAGTGCCTACGACACCCACAAGCCCAGTGAAAAACTGGGGTGGATTCCGAATTCCAAAGAAGGGGGAGAGACAACAGCAGGGCGAGAGCCCAGAGGAGACCTGCCGCCAGAACTCCAGCTACCCCTACCTGGGTGTGGGCAGAGTTTCACCGAAGGACAGGGCAAAAAGCAAGCTAAAGCCCGACAGCGAAAACGATGGGTACATCCCCGACGCCGAAATGAGTGACTCGGAGACTGAAGTGGCTGAAAAAAAGTGCAGGCTCAGCCCAAACAGCGCTATCAGCAGAAGGACGGACATTATTAGGAGAAGCATCCTGGCATCCTGACTGGACACGGCCTCAGCACCGTGGGCCACGGAGGCACTGCCTACCAGCCCACTCCATGTTATTTATTGGTGTGAGAGAGAAGAGTTCTTGGACATGGCTACAGACTGACAAATTGATAACCCGTTATTCCTGAGCTGTGTAAACATGTTTACATGCANAGTTCTATGAGAAGTTTAAATCTCCTTTATTTGCAACTTTCCCTGAGTATGCAGAGAAATGACATCACTACTAAAACAGGAGTTGTGATGAACACTAAAATAACTCACAAAAACCTTTCGGAAGGGGCTAGTGTGGGTAGGGGAAAGTGGGCTGCATTCATCCCTTTTAGCTAAAAAGCACTGATAAAATTGTACTCCCTTCCCCTGCCTTCTGGAAAAGCACAAGCTCTTAATTTAACTGGTGTGTACTGAACTGAAGGTGGTTGTTGAACCATACTGCACTGCGAAACCCAACACCAATGATCACTTTCCTTGGATGGTGGGTAGGTCTTTCTCTGCAGAATGTTTTCTGTTGCATTCAGCTTGAGCTTAGACAGCAGCCCAGGTCCCTCCGTCGGCTCCAGAGTTTACATGTAAATACACCTACGGGACGACCAGATGTAACCAGGCTGTTATACTGGAGAAGGAGGAAGGGAAGGTCAGGGCTGCAGCTGCCTTACAGTGCAACAGCTTGAAAAGCCTCAGGCCAAGCCCAGGGGACGCACTCAAATGGCAGGGGCAGAGGCAGCGCACGGAACAGCCCGGTGAGTCAGTCCCCTGGCTCTGGGAGTACGATGACAATTCACAAAACCATTTTGTAAGGCACTAGGCTGTAGGATTTCCCAAAGCCCACCAGATGTGCACTAATGGTATGTACTGGGAAAGCCAGGCTTATGACACTAAAGGGTTGCTTTGAAATGGACATGAATATATATTTTTAAAATAGAATAAAATGGAAAGGCAATAAATTGTGATGAGCTCTTTACAGTCAAATGAAGAAAAAAATATGTCATTCTATCGTGGACTAGATTTGATGGAAGAGGGAACTCATATCCTGATTGTGTACTTTTTTAAATAATTGCAAATGGCAATAACTAGTAAGCTGTGAGCAATAATAATATTAACAGCTCACTAGGATGCTGGTTTGTACCAAGTAGAGGGCGCATGTATCAGTGGAGTGTTAGGAGCCTGTACCTTTTGGAAGCGTGCAGAGAAGTCAGTCGGGTATGCACTGGGGAAGAAGGTTCAGCAGCAGCGCATTCCAGAAAGACAGACAGAAAGAACTCCCTTCCAGCCCCACTCCCCAGCCTGCTGTTACCACTCATTCATGTCAGACCCTGCCTCTCGAGCAGGCATTGACCACACACAGAACTGCCAGAACCCAGTCTTCCACAGGATTCAATTAACAACAAAAGAGGCTGTAACACCCTACCTTGCTATGCAAGTTATCACTGAATTAAATACTTCAGCAAAATGCATCCCTAGCATTTGTTTTAAAACTCAAGAGTCTTAACCTTTTGATACCTTTTGGGATGATGTTAAGGGGAATTTGACGAGAGAGAGTGTACTTTTAAAACCCCACTGCCGGGCCCAAGGAGTCAGATTGACTTTCAGCCCTCTTAAGTCATGAAGTCAAACAGGGCACTGATGAATGTGAAATGATAGAGTCCCTCCTGGGATGTGTTGAAAAGGAAAGTACTTATTTGATCAACCACCACCTGACAGACAAAAATGTAAATGCAGGTAAGTTGTACTGGGGACACAGTGCTGTTTCCCAGACCGGCTCTGCTGTTTTCTCTGAGGAAGCGTGTGACCCTATAGGGAATTGTTTGTCAAGCCATAGATGGAATAATCTAAATTTTGATTCTAAATAAACTTTTAACCTCACACCGGTTTGGAAGAGGTACCTTGTTAATTTGCACTATTATGAATGCTGATGTTGTGCAGAATTAATGCCTTATCCGTTTTGCTCCCTGAAGTTTAGGTTAATAAGCTTTCTAATGTTTCAAGTTAAGCTGAACCAAAACCAAAACCGCCGCAGGAGGAGTGCAGTAGGAGCAGCTCTTAGGGTAGTTTTGTCTCCCACGCGTAACGCGCAGCACAAGAGGTGTCCTAAGTCCAGCAGTGACAATACAAACCCGCCCCTCTCTTCTCTTGGGACAGACCCACTTGCTGAATTTCTGCTTTTAGGCATTACCTTTCCTTGGTGCAGACTGGCCAAGAGGTTTCTGACTACGATTGGTGCATTCTGGCAAACTGTAGGCTAGCTGAACTTCTGCCAAGTTGCCCAGAATGCAGGTTGTTAGGTTCTGAACTCCCACGACTCTTAAAGGAAGGGTTATAGGTGTTGTGGATGAATCTTCACTTTCGGAAATTTGAGAAAACTGTCGTTAACCTTTGTAAAACCCTGTACAGAAGATTTTTCACTATGTGCCTAGCTTTGGTGTCCATTCGGCTGAAATTAATTAAAAAAAAGGTGCATGAAGAGAAACAGATAGAAATAAAAAGTATATGTAGAGATGACTATTTTATATTACATGGCCCAATCCTGTATTTATTTTCTCCCTTTTTTGAAGTATTTATAAAGACCTAGTTGAAGACAGCTGTATTTTTTGTTAAAATATTCAGTAGAATTGTGCCTTTTTGTCTGTATGTGAATAAATGCTGTACATTTTTGCAGTATCCCTGCCAGTAGTGTTTTAGAATTTGCAGCAGTTATTTTGGTTGGGCTTTTACATAAACACTTCACTGCTTTGATCTGAGCAACTTCCACGGTTAAAGTAAGCATTTATTTTGGATTGTTAACAGGCCTCCAAATGCGCATTGCAGTTGCAAGAGAAAGGTATTTTTTTTTGAGGACTAGTATAGGATCTTGTTACTGACAGCTCTGCCTACCCCATCAACAGAACAAGTGTAGGCTTTTTGCCTTGAGACCCTCAAAAACTCGTTGCTTACCTCCTGTAGTTCATACTTGTTGATACGTGATGTTCTTCCACATTCCATAATCTTCACGCATGTTCCACTGGAGGAATGTGAGGTTTCTTACCCATCGGTCTTCAAGCTCGGCGTGCAGGTAGTACACTCACACACTGAGTGTGAGTGCAGACAGAGAACAGCCACTGCCAGAGCAGGAGCTCTAGGAGACGGGATGTGAAGGGCACAGTAGTTCCTTTCCTCTCGCTTCTTCTAAACTCAAGATGCGGAAACATGGAAGGGACGTGGGGCAGAGCAGGCAAAGGACAATGTTGTGAAGGTGTGTGTCTAGCAAGAAGTCTTGAAACCCTGCTGTGGGTAAATAATTGTATCACATGTGTTCACACTGTGGACAGCTGTGAGGGGTCCCCCTTAAAAAAAAAACATCCTTCAAAGACTGAAGATTAAAGGCTGGCCCTTGGAAGAGTTACTGGTACAAACTCTTCAAGGCACCAGTAAAAGCCTGAAACAGGTTCTTGCAACTGCTTTATAGCTCCTGCTGACAGCAGCCTTTCTGAAAGGCACTGCACTGCTGGGGTTACCCAAGTAAGACAGGGTCAGAGCTGGGGGCAGCTTTCAGTGACAGAGCTTTCAAGTAGCCAGAAGGTACAGACCCAAAGTGAACCATGTACTACCTTCATACTCAATTACTTTTATGTAACAGGTAAGCGAACCTATCGCCTAGAAACGTTTCCTAAATATAGTCAGGAACAAAGTTTAACTCAACAGGAAGCATTAATACCACACTAGGAAATCTTGAAAACACTCAGAAACTGGTACTGGGGTGGGAACAGCAGGTAGGGAAATCAAAACCTTCTCAATGGAAGCGTGACAAGAACTATGCAGAAATAAAGGTAAACCAACCAAGATGGGTGGAGAGCCAGCTGCTCAATTCCATGCAACAATTTGGTACCATGGGGAAAAAAAAGAGTAAAACTTACTTCTCTAACCAGCAAGCCTCAAATTTTAATGACCTCAGCAAGTGCCTTTCCTCTGCAAGTCCAGTTTGTGAGCAGCATGCCAGCAGCCTCCTCTAGAAGCCAAACGGAAACGAAAGGAGGTGGTGGTAGGATGACGACCTTACCCTGCCCATGATCCCTTTTGTCCATCAGACAGATTATTTGGTCAGTTTTAGCAGCTCAGAGGAGCTGGCAAACGGATGAAAGCAAATCTTTTTCTTTCCTATGTCCTCTGCCACAATTGCTGTGCTGCCCTTTAACTTCACCATTAGGTGCTTGTGTCATCATTGCAATTTATGTTCTGGCAAATAACCATTCCACAGGAGCTGCACCACAACTTGAGATGAACATACCCAAAATGAAAAGGCAACCGAGCAGGTGCCCTGTGCCTCAAGGAACAAATACACAAATAGGGTTGCTCAAGAAACTTGTAATTGCCTGCCCTTTTCAGCCAGGTTTCACTTCACAGCTAGAGCCTCTCTTTACGGAGTGAAGGGATTAATAGCTCACACAAAATCTTCCAGGTGGGCTGTCATCATCTCAGATATGTATTATGCAAATGAAAAGAAGGTGCTTGGTACTTACCTTTCTCTGTACCATATACACGGTTGATTGATGAAAATCTCACTGCAACAGATGTTTGGAGCTTCTGGTCAGTGTAGCCATGGGGCTTTGAAAAAATCTTTGAGGTCTTTTAGCAGAATTAGAGATTGCAACGGATGCAGGCATGCCATGAACTGAGAATGCGTGAGTTAAAGAAGTGTGTGCAACTGTAGGAAAGGGTAAGCAGAATTTGTTCTTGAGGTTGCATCAATCTTGCAGGCTTTACTTCAACAGCCGGGGTTTCAGGAGGGGGCACGAACTCCTCCTTCCATGTGGTGATCAACCCAGGTCTGTCCTCTAAAATGCAAATATGGTGGCAATCTGCTGCGACAGATGTATGGGTTTGTTAGTCCAAACCAACAGTTTTCATCGCGCACAGGGTAAGCACTGTCCGTCAACTGAATTCAAAGTTACACACCAGAATTGTACTCTACACATTTAAAAGGAAGGACAAGAAATTACACCACTTAAGTCCAAGATGGGAGCACTTCAAAATCAGTTAACACCTATCAAACGTGTGTAATACGTCCCGAAACAAAAACCAAGAGTTCAGTTCTAATTTTAGAATGATAGATGTGAAGTTTCTCAACTACCAAGGAAAAATGTGTAAGCAAGAGAATTCCTGCACACTGGCAGCTGAAGACTTCAAACACGCTCTTTCAAAACGCATAAAAGCTGGATGACTTCACACCAGCTTTGTTCAAGTTGAAGTAATGGAGAACTGTAGTGCCCAGACACATCCAAACCAAGAGAGCAGATCAACAGAAAAGCAAGGAACAACTGAAAAACAGTAATTAGAAATAAAAAACACAACTGAAGAAAGATTGCAGTCCTTAGAAATGAGTTGCATGAACAGCCATAGCAGCATTTTATTTATTAACTGTTTCCCGGAGGCATCAGAACAAACTGAACTGAATTCTTCAAACTGGAAGGCAATGAGGGCATTTGGCAGCTCTAACGCCCCCCCTAAAAACAGCAGCTATTTGACACTCAGGATATAATTAATGTCTTACATCAGTCCATAAAAGATCTTCCAAATGTTCCCAAGTTACTGCACCACAAAGAAAATGTAAAGGTGTGGACTGTACGAGAGCAAAGCTGTTCATGAATTCGGCTATAACCTTGTCTTGTCCTTGCACACAATCTTGTCATAGTGGAGCTGGTGGTTTTTTAGACCAGAAAAAAAGACCAACGTGCCACAGCACTGTATCAGATCGTTCTGCTGCATTAAAGGACTTTAATGAAACGTTTTGCAGTCTTCTTCCAATCTTTACTATGCATACAGATACATCCCCTTTCTTACCTGAATGCAACAGAAAATATTTATCTAAGTTCTACAAGCCTTGCTGTGCTGACTTTAATGCTCCAATATGAAGTTCCTCCAGCCATCTTCTTAACTCCACTGTGGTGGGAATGAATCCAGATCCTTCAGGGAATCAGCTTTTTTCTTCTGTGTTGTTATCAGGCTGAGCTGTCATTAGAAACAAGCAGGTAGTTTCTTACCTAATTGTTTGTAAGATTGAAGTATTCACAAAACTTCAATGGAGAAGGTGTCACGGAGAGAGGGAAAAGGCATAGGTAAGCGGCAGTCTGGGGTAGGCAATCTACAGAATTGAGACTATAGATGACCATTGCTTTTGTCTTATTTCAGATCACAAAGAATTCAAGATGATGAAAGATTAGGTAGCAGGAGTACGCTTTAAAGACATCTACACAGAATACACACATTTTGAACCCCTGCAAGCATTATAATGTATTTTTTGTTTCTTACTGAATTAATGTTATTTAATAGTAAGCTAAGGTTTATAGTCACTGAACTAACCACACTAAAAATGCAATTTCTAGATCCCCTAAGAGGCTAGCTCTAGCTATGCTGTATATTATGTCACAAGTAAGCTGCATAATATAATAAGAATACACAATTAAGTCAAGTTAGAATGTAGCCCTTAATCTACAGATGTGGATCCACCATTCTGTATTGGAGGAAGTCCACACATGAACATTCAGTCTTCTGAGAGCTAGAAGAGAATAAACACCTTGTTTCTTCAAATTCAGAAGAGCGGACATTCTTGTAGCAGTACTCCTGGAGATGGCTTTTTTCCCAGCCTTTAGCAGGAACAGCACTAGTATGTCTTTTTTCGGGAGGCTGGTGAGGAAGGGCCTTGCCACAGAAGTTCTTAAGTCACTACAGAAGCCACACCTGACAGCTGGCAGCATTTACTTCTGCCAAGCCCGAGGAGGGCAAGGCAGTTCTGAAGGCTGGTAATAAGATCTGGAGAACAATTTAGCAGCTTAACACTTCATCAAACCTCTTTTACCTTTCAGAGGGAGACTGGTGAGGAACAGTTAATTATCAAAGTTTTCAGGAACAGCAAGTCCTCTTATATGGGCACTGAGGTCAGGAATTTACTCCCTTGAAAGGTGACCTGATCATGTTTTTTAAGGGAAGATGGCACCTTGGAATGATTAAAGCTGAACAGATCCATATAACAAACAGGAGGTAAAAAAATATACTAAAATCACTCTTTCGGAGCAAATCTTCACCAGCTGGGCAGGCCTTGTCAGGACAGATCATTTACAGCCAGGAAACGCAGCTTATGTTATAATAGCTTGGCAGCTACACCCGTTTATTCACTGCTGTTGGGGGAAAAAAAAGCCCTTTGTCCTAATTGGACAATTTAGATCAAAAGAACATTTCCTCACTGCAACTCACATGGGCGTGCCCATACTAAAAAAGCTGTAATTTGCAACTGGGTTTCCTAAATCACCATAAAAATTAAGAGGCAGAAAGACCACCTCCACTTAACAGGAGGGCAACTTGAGTAACAAATTTGCCTGGCAAATAAATGAACCCAGTGTCATGGGATTTGCTATAAAATGTATAGCTTGACTAGTATGGGAAAAAAAAATGCTGGATGGAAAAAAACCCCACCTACTTCCCAGCAGATGAAAATAGAGAATTGTACGTAGCACGGCGTTTAGACAACTGAAGTCCAAAGAGTCTCTCTCTCTGCAAAGAATAAAACCTTTCCTCTTGATATCCCCAGTATCTAGAAATATTGAGTATATACTCAAAGTTGGAACTGAGTTGTAAAAGAACTGGAAAAAGGAGGCAGTAATAATCCAGCTTGTTTATGTGAGCACAGTGGTGCAACAAGGAGGTCTTGGCTCTGACAGATACATCTTGTCTGAAGTTTTCAGTCACCCAAACATCTACTAGGCATGTTCTCACATGGTAGTGAGATACATACACCACCCTTTCCTTCCCCTCTTCCCATGGCCCAGAAAAAACCCAAAATATTTCTTACTCTGCCTGTACAATTTTCAGTATTTTTCACACAGCAAGTTGAGGGAGGGGATTCTGCCCCTCTACTCCACGCCAGTGAGACCCTGTCTGGAGTACTGCCTCTGTGGACATGTTAGAGCAGGTCCAGAGGAGGCCATGGAGATATCAGAGGGCTGGAGCACCTCTCCTATGAAGACAGACTGAGAGGTGGGATTGTTCAGCCTGGAGAAGGTTCAAGGAAGACCTTATAGCCCCTTTCAGTACCTTAGAGCAGCCTTCCAGTGTCTGAAGGGAGCCTACAGCTGGACAAGGACTCTTTGTCAGGAAGTGTAGTGACAGGACAAGGGATAATGGCTTTAAATTGGAAGAAGGGAGATTTAGATTAAATACCAGAAAGGAATTCTTTACCGTGAGCATGGTGAGGCACTGGAACAGGTTGCCCTATCCCTGGAGGTGCTCAAGGCCAGGCTGGATGGGGCTTTGAGCAACCTGCTCTAGTGGGAGGTGTCCGTGCCCCTGGCAGGGGTGTTGGAACTTGAAGGTCCCTTCCAATTTTAACCATTCTGTGATTCTATTGGGCCTGTTGTACATGACTGATGATAACTGCAGTGTAATATCCTTCTCCAACAATCCTTGGGAACACAGCTACTGGGGGCCACTCATGCAAATGCAGACATCCAGAGAAGTTAACTCTGGGAGTTCATGTGACATGAGAGAAAGTACTCAAGGTTGCAATTTGGTGAACACTAAGCAGGTTGACACTGTCAATTCTGTCCTGCAACCACCTCATGGTGTTTGCCTGTGTTCTTTATGCAGCTGCACAATGAATTAGACCAGGAAACTTATTTGGCTGAATAGAACAAACAGAATTCCCATGACAGAGATAAATACAAATAGCTGGCCATTTTGTCAAGGTAGCTCTCTAGCCATCTATTCAAGGCAAGCTTTGTTTCAAATCAGACTCCCCAGGAGAGGGTGTAGGAAATCAGCACAACGTTTGCTCTGTATCATCTGAAGCCATCGTTTGTGACTCTGGCACGACGATGTGCATATGGCACACCATAAAGTCGAGCTAAAAAAGCCAGCTTGACATAAAGAGCAGCAGCAGCTATTTAAGGATGTTTTTTCTCTTTGTTAACTTGCTGCCATTTCTGAAGATGGAAACGATGGCACACCTGCATTCACACATTTTGAACCACACAAGTTTAATTTACATCCAATTTGTGTCCATGAACAACTCTATACTGTCACTTAAGCATCCTGTCAGAAGGTGGCATTTATTTGATTATACAACGATTTTGTGATGACACAACCAAAATACCAGCTTGTTGTCAAAACTGTATTAGTAAGCATGCACATAAATGATCACCTCTGCCTCAGGAATGATACAAAGTGAAATGGGATTTTTTACTGCACTTGGATAACAAGGTTTTTGTCAGGTTCTTACCTTTTGAGATGCTGTAGCTGCCCTCTGTTCTGCCTGGCTCAGTCGCCTTTGAAGCCTATTGATGTACTCTCGATATTCCATCATTAATTTTTCATCCTGTGTAAATTAAATACCTCATTACAAATGCAAAATTATTTTTACTGGATCCATACATACTGATGTGAAAAAGCCTAAAACGCAAGGAACTTAAGTGGAACTGTTTACCTCCTGCAAGATAACTGAAGACACACAGCTGACACATTTCACAGAATTTCTAGCTCAAATATAACATCATGTGACTTTTCCAGTCAGAGTCACATGCAGAGGAAGTTTTTTTCATTTCACTATCTTCAAGTAAGATGCATAAAAGCCGACATTTTAATCCAGGTAATTTAATGTACAAATCTTACAATGTAAATGTTTCAGCTATACTCAAAGGGTAGAAGAATATAGTAGCTAATACAAATGAGATTATAACCTTGCTACAGATCTCTTCTGTTCTCTTCATCAAAGGCTGTGCATAAAGTCTTAACCATCTTCTTCTTACAGAATTCTATTCTTGCATTAGATCCTCTAAATAATACAGTACTACAAAAAAAAAAAACAAACCACCAACACAGAATGACTTATCTAGACAGAATTGGGTATTATCCCAGGTTGATGAGGCTGACAGGATAGCTGTTTTCTGAAGTGGCCATTAATTATCAAACAATGTACGTTCCAAAACAACCTGGCCTTTAATCTTTAATGGCTAAGGCTTTTATCTATATACATATATGCACATACAGTGTAAATTCTACTGTACACATAGGATGCTGAGAATTTGATATTTCTGCATATGCTACATTATTGATAACACAACACCTACTCCTTTTTGAGGCATGCAGGCATAAGTGACTTCAGAAACATTTCCGGAGTTGTCTAAAACTGCTAGATTAGTAACCTTGAAAGATGATCTCTCCTTTACCTTCTTCTGTAATTTGAGAGTAAAGTTAATTTGTCTTCCTGCCATTTGAAGATGTCAGTCAGCAGAAACAGCAGGATTTTCCAGTGATGACTACTCCTGAAAAAAATCCTTAATTTTTTTCTAAACCAGCAACTCATCATCTAAACAGGTTTCTGTGAAGAGCCTAGTGTGAGCATGCACATCAGGTTACAGCTTAAAGTAGTTGTCGTATCAATCATTATCTTACCTCGGTTGCCTTTTCGTTGGCCATTTCCAGCTGAGACATGAGCTCCTGGCTACGAAGTTTTTGTTGACTCAGCTCACCTCTGTTCGTCGGAAGAAGAGATGCTGATTAACACACGGTGGTGCATCAGTGCTTATGGTGTATTTTTAATTACAGTGTTGCTCTGAACACAATGATTTCAAAAGCATTACACAGCTAGCACTTCTTAACAATGTGCACCAAAAACCATAATGGCAGAGGAACAAGATGTATTTTTTTGAATCAACAGGACTTTGTTTTTCATTTACAGGGGTTTTATCAAATACGCTACAAATATAGCCAGCATTTGCACAGTGCATTCAATTGTCAGATTAACATTCTAATCAGCGTCCCATAAGCAGGCTGCAATGTGGACATTTTTGAAGGTACTTTGAAACCTAAATCATTCTAGATTTGTGAGATGGATAACAACGTAACACTTCAGGAGGAAAAGGAAAATGCCACCTTCTTCCAAGTGATCTTTTTACTTTTATAGTGAATGAGTTTTAGTGATCTTGAATTTGTATAGTATTGAAGACAAATATTATTGAAGAAACACTTCTTGCCTTCTGTCCTCACAAGCCACTGAACAGGGATGACCAAAAATGGAAAAAGTTGCTGAACTTTGGTGCCGGAGGATGGTGCAGCCCCAAATGGGCTGGCTCTAACCTTTGACCAGCCGCTACTCCACTAACAGTAGCCATGGCAAAAATGGCATGATCAAGATTCTCACCAGGAGCTTCACCTTCTACACTAAGGTTCAAACGTATTTGTGAAAACAGACTTTTTGAATCTATTCTCACTTCACCCTCCTTTCTCAAGTTGAAAATATGCTGAAATGCAATCACCTTCATGAATATGTAGCACACTGACAATGCTCAGAAATCTGATACTTAACCTTTAGGTGCTCTATTATTGAACTGACATGCGCTGCAGTGGAAGCTAAAGCCTTTATTCCTTCTGGGGGGCATGGAGGTAAGGAGGGAGATGCTTTAGCTTCAGATCTTCACCTTAAACAGCCTCTGCTATTCTAATGATGGCATTTAGTTCACAACAATAATTTAATATTAAAAAACTTTAAGCTTAGGACTTCATAAAGTTTGACAGAAAACTCCTATATGGCACTTTAAATACAAAGTTGTAATATCTCTGTTAACATAAAGCTGGTAGCTTCCACTCCCTTGTTCTCAACCAACCCCTTTAACCAGTCCCAGGTAGACCTCATAAAAACAGTTCAAAATCTTTTGACTAGCTGCTGTAAAAATGAGAGTACACAGTCAGATATTTAAACAAGATAAACCAGTTAAAATTATATATAGATTACAGCTTCATTACCATGTGAACAATTTTACTAAAAAAAACAAAGATGGGTTACAATTGCAGAATCGAGATAGTATGTTCATACTTTAACACAGTTACTGCAATTTGTCCTCTGTAACGTATATCCAGCATCAAGATGAAGAACTTTCAATATAGGAACCCTTATGAACAGCTGTTTTTTGAAAGTTTGGTTTTTAGAAACTGTTTTATTAGCAAAACAGAAAGTTTACACAATTCCTGTTGCATCTTTCCATTCGTACCTTCAAAATGAACTCCCTGGACAACTAGTCAAACACTAACCTTTAGGTGCCTGCTTATGCTACTCCTGCTTATGCTAAAATTAACTATGCTAGTAAAAAGGCTTTGAAAATAAGGAAATTCTTAAATTCTGTCACGCCATCTTTCCTGTTACATCGTCTTAGAAGATTATCCAAATAGATTGATTTTCTAAATTAAAAATTCTTAGTTACTGAAAACAAGCTGTCTTTTTCACTTATACTGAGGTGTGGAACTATCATTCTTAGCAGCACAGGCCGTGAACAGCTTAAATGCTCACATACGGCTATATATCAATAATTTTTCTTTTTAATTAGCTCACACTGAACATATATTTAAAAACAGTTTAACCTTGTAAGCATAAGGAAACGTGATGGCTATTGAGCTAGACACTTGATTCATTCTGATTGTTAACTCTCCCCCAAACACACATTATGAGATTTTAATATTAAAACTGAGCAGTAGCCTCCACTGCTGAATAATCAAACCAGTCCCTACTCCATATTGTCTTTGCTAAGTGAGTAGGAAACAAAAGGTGAGCTTTGAGCATTTTGGCAGACGGGTGATAAATCCGCCAGCTGTAGCAAGTACATTCTGCAAAGCTCTCACATGACAAATATAGCATGTGCCAGCTGTTTTTCCGGTTGAATTATACTATAATATGCTTCAGTTACTCTTAGTAATTATGAATTTTGTATACTGCCAGTACCTGCAGCTGTCTCTCACCCTGTTAATTTTTTTCTTTAATGAACATCTTAAAATAAGCAGCTATGGCTGCCAAACATCACAGAAGTGCAGCCAAAAATAATGTTTTAGAAATGGAGGAAACTTCTTCATCTCAAGATGCTGTGCAATTGACTCACTGTACTGTACAGGATGTAGGGAGACAAAGACAGTCCTGGCCAACACTTCATACACAGGGACCTAAATAGGTCTTTCTTCAGAGGCAGATTCTTTTCAATTACAGAACAGACCAAACTAAGAACTCCTAAACCCACACACGGCTCCTGATGAGTCAGGGACTCCATGACACAGAAATATTTCCGAAGCAGAAACTGGAACAAAGACTCCCCAAATGGCTGCAATCAGATGACTTAAGCTAAGCAAAGTATTTAAATTTAAAAACAACGTGGCAAGGATTCCCTTTTTGTAAGTGCTGACAATTATATTTCAATTGACTATGGAAAAAACTAAGCCATTCAGGAGAGTTGTTCAAATAAAATGGCTTTATGTTACAACAAATATTTCTGATTTTTTTTCCCCCTAGAAGTTATCTTACTACTAACCAATAGTGGCAGATGGTTAAGATTGTTAATTTACCAATTTGTTCATACTAAGCATTAATATTAAATTTTTTTATTAGTTTAAGAGCTAAGATCTTTAAAGCAACTCAAGTGCGCTATTACATGGAAATAACTTCCAAAGTACTTGCCCTCTTTATCATTTAAGCTAATGGTTATAAATTGCGTCATGCACTGTTTTGTGGATTCAGTTCATATTTCTAAAAAGAGAAGAGGCACGTGTACACCTATCACTATCCCTACTAACCTGACCTTAATGGAGGAACAATCATCCTATGTCTAACAGGCCAAAGTAATACTCATAGCAAAGTTGAGAAAACTGTCAATTTCCTGTGAAGTTTTCAAGTTACAAGATCTACCTTTCTCCCATCTGCAGTTTTCAGCATCTCCTGCACTGAAGGGCATTCTGTGGATAGTTCAGTCGTTTGATTGAACGTGACATTTCGCTTATCAGTGTGAATCTTGTTCTGATCCAAACAGAATGACGTTCAACAAAAACGTGCTCTTGCTGTTGGCCAGTCGTGTGGCATCTGGTAAGGGTTTATGCACAGTTATCGGCAAAATTCTCTCAATCTGCCCCAATTCTGTTCCTCATTCTCAGGATTAAAACATAAACATTTATGAAAAATATCAATATGTCAACTAGAAGGGATTAACCATCTATTACTACTTCTATTATGACTAATTTTTTTATTTGTTTAACCCAGTAAATGTAAGTACAGACCAGTTAAGGTGGACTTGACAGAATGAATGAAAGATCTGATTAACCTGGTTTTGCTTAAATTCTGTTGTCAGAACTTCCTGTCTCACCTCTTCTCAATCAATGCTGTATTCTGCTGTCACTGACATTTGTTTCCTTCTGCTTTACAAATCTCCCAAATATTTCTCTGGTGTTGCTGATTTCACTTTTTATCTCTACTGTTATTTATTCTTCTCAGCTTAAGCCTGATTGACTATTGAGCTTTATAAGCAACACTGTAAGCAAATATAAGCAGTCCTAGCCAGTCTCTTACTCCAAACTATGGCCATAGGAACCATTTTTCTAGATTATAGTACTACAGTGAAAGCAAAAGCCTTTAAAATATATACGTAATGCTCATGTCTTTCAAAAGTAAATTCCTTCAAATGAAGACAAGAAACAGAAAAAAAGCTGGAAGCACTTGATACTATTATTTTAGCACAGCTACTAAAGGCAGATCAACTAAGTCCCTTGCAGTTTTGGGACATTCAAACTGACAGCCATATTGGATCTTACCGCTTTCTGATTGGAAGCTCTGCACCCTGTCAATTAGCAACAACACGGATTGCTTCTGTTTCTTATCAAATACCACACAAATTTGTGGAGAAGTGACACTGAAGATCAAAATAACTTTTTACACATTAAACCTAATTCTGATTTGGTTGTTCAGATGAGTTAGACAGCATTCTAGATATGGTGTGGGCAAGCGTGGAAATCAAACAGAAAGTCATCTGTTAGTTACTAAATTACTGAACATATAATAGTTAAATTATTCACCAAAACTTAAAAGCTCTTTTTGTGTTATGAAAAAAAATACCTTTAGAAATAAGTTTGCAGGTTTCATAGACTTTCTATACTTCTCTCCTTACTATTCTCCACTTAAACACCTATAAAGAATGTGCAAGATGACTTTTTGCCTCTCAGAACTTTACTTCATTCTACTGACTATTCCAGGTCAGAACTAAACTGGTGGTTCAGTTGCAGAGCCCAGCAGAGATGCAGCCAGCAAAACACAAGCCTGTTGAAAACACAGCCTTGTATGACAAGTAACCAAACCAACTCAACTAATAGTAAGTGTTAATATGTATTTCTGTCTCAAAAACCGCATCTGTCCTTTGGTCTTGAGGTGGATTGACACAGCTGGCAGATAAGGGATCGATTGAGGGAGTTGGGGTTGTCTAGTTTGAGGAAGAGGAGGCTGAGGGGAGACCTCATCACTCTCTACAACTGCTTGAAAGGGCACTGTAGAGAGGTTGGTGCTGGTCTCTTCTCACGGGCAATGAGCGACAGGACAAGAGGGAATGGCTGCAAGCTGCAGCAGGGTAGGGTTAGGCTGGACATTAGGAAAAAGTTTTTCACAGAGAGAGTGGTCAGTCAGTGGAATGGGCTGCCCAGGGAGGTGGTGGAGTCACCCTCCCTGACTGTGTTTAAGAGTAGATTAGATGTGGTGTTGAGGGATATGGTGCAGGGGAGAACTTGTAGAGTAGGGCTGATGGTTGGACTTGATGATCCCAAGGGTCTCTTCCAACCTAAATGATTCTATGATTCTATGATTCTATAACTGCCACCCAGTTCCCCACTCACACACTCCCAGAGGGAAGGAAGAGAGAACTGGAAGGGTACAGGGGTAAAAAAAAAAACTTTCATGGGTCAAGAGAAAGGCAGTTTAATGACTGAAAGAAAAAAAAAGATAGATGCAAAAGCATCACCAGCAAATCAATGCTCAGCCACAATTGATCCAAACAACAGCTACTTTGGAAAAACTTCCACCCACCTTATTGGTGACCATGACATTATATGGTATGGGAGATCCCTTTGGTCAGCTGGGGTCAGCTGTCCTGGCTGTGTCCCCTCCCAAGTTCTGCCCACCACCAGGCTGGGGTGGCAGAGGGAGAAACAGAGGAGTCTTGACTGTATTAGTGCTGTTCAGCAGCAGCTAAACCACTGCACTGTTATCAACACTATTTTGGTCATAAATCAAAACCACAGCACCATACAAGCTGCTATAAAGAAAATGAACTCCATACCACTGAAGCCCAGTACACGTCTTTAAGAAGCATTAAATTCACCTTAACTTAAAATATAAAATTCCCCCCAACTTAATCTGAGGGTGATAGCTTCTGTATGTGTTTAGAAACACATATAAACAGATACAGATTAAACTGTTTACATACATACACATTCTTAGAGAAAGAAACAATCTAAATCCAATAGAAAAGCCTTGGGACAACTCATGTTTAAATAAATGAGCTCTACACCATCTTTTTACAGCCTTTAACAGTAATCATTTGTTTGCAGAGCTATTTAATAATTGTAAATATTTGCTGTCTAAGTTCACTTCAGTAAATGTCATTAGAACTCAAAGTACACCTAAAATGGATGCAATCAAAAGTCAAAAGGGCTTTGTTTCACAGGCTGCCAGACTAGACATCTTGCAGGAATGAAGAGAATAAACACCAGTCAGGAGCTGTTAGTCATGCTGCCAAGAGCAATGGTTTTATTTGGAACCATGACCTATGCTGCAAGAGGCACTGACCTTCTTAGTTACCTTCAAGACTGACTTTTGGTACAAGTGCAGTGAAGCAAAACTGGTTCCTTGCCCTCTTGCAAGGTGAAGGTGAGGTCTATCACTGCTAAATCCTTCTAAAAGTGTATAGCATCTTAAGATGCTTACAGGGAAGAAAGCTCTTCCCTTAAATGAGGACTGCAATGTATTTTTATTAAGAAATTAGTGGAATTTAGTCCACAAGTATTTAATGTGTTGCCTGCTTTTTCAGCACTGCTTTTTATAGGCAATAATTATGTTTAACTTCAACGGAGACCCAAATGACTTAATAATAACTTTCAGTGAAGCCTGAAAGTATAAATGTATTTATCAACATTTTTACCTGATCTACTAGATTCTCATATTAAAAAAAAACCACAAACCACTCTGCTCTAATATTACAGATTACAAAATGTACTTTTTCTTATTATTTTTTTGTAATTAAAAAATCATGTAATGTTCACTGATATTGCTTCATTTCATGAAAGTATTTATTTAATGCTCTCTTTATGCATATGTATTACATCTCACAAACAAACACTGCAGACTTAAACGATGACAAATAAGCAGCACAGAATATGGAAAACTTAGCAGCTGCTGCTGGGAAGTTAGTCGAGAAGCCAAAATGTTTCAGACACCTTCACATGGAAAATGAAAGTAATGAGGAGGGAACTGAAAACCAGCAACAGATCATGAATTTAAGGCAAAGGAATGGGAAACACCTACATTACCAAAAGGGACACTGACTCAACACTTGTGAGAGCTGTACCAACAGCAAATTTCTGGTGAAATGCAATGTAAGATGCTTTTATGTAAAATACCTCCCCAGTATACATGGATATGACTTTGCTAGGAAGTTTATAATTTCCTGAAAAACATTCACTTAGAAAGCACATTACTATGCTGTAAGAGTAATAAATTTTGTTAAAAACTGAAATTCTGCTCCATGTTACCAACACAATCTCTGTATTCGCTCATATATTTACATGAATCCGATACATCAAACAGTAACTTCATGAAATGCCAAGGAGTGTCTCAGACTGTCCTCAAAATGCACTAAATAACCACAATATGCTCCTCAACTTGGAGAGCTTTCTATTTAAATCCAAAAAGGGTATGTTGGTATTTCATAGCCTTGCTGCCTAGTCAAGACAAGATGGAGTTTCTAAGGAAGGTATTTTCCATACAGGCTCACAGCTTAACTAACCCTCTCAAAACCACTTACACTTAAAAAGGTAGGTACATAGGAAAACTGGGTGAACATCGGCCTTTCACTGGGATCCCACTATAAGGCTTAGTGATACCATTTCCTGCGCTAGCCTCAAGAAGACTTTCAACCTGAACTTTAGTTTAATAGAGCCTGCTTACCCACCATCAGTGCATTATTTAGCAGTCCTGCTGATATTTCTGTGATAAAAGCATTTGCTGGAAAATTCTTTTGCTTTTTAAATAATCCGCAACATTATTTTAGCTGACAATGAAGAAATAAGTGATTTGCCATTCTGTACTTGCACTCAAAATATTTACTCAAAATGTTATTGTGAAAAGACTAACGTAAGTATGATAATTATTCATTTATAATATAAGCAACAACGTTGCACTGAATTAACCACTACTGTGTGACGCAGCAGCTAATTTTCATATCAACTACTTTCTGCACTACCTGGCTACGCATCTGGCATATATGCATACAGATATGTGCATAAGCATATATGCTGGCATCAGCATATAAGTTAAAAATAAGTCAGCTTTCAATGTTCTACATAATATTTATAGGCTGTCTTCTAGCCACAATATCAGAGTATCCCGTACATATTTAATTATGCAATTCCTCTCATGAGTTTAAATTACAATTTCTAGCAGAGAACAAGCTTGTTTCTATGGCCAGTTGTCAGGTAGAGCAAGCACCTGATAAAAACTTCTGCTACCAGCTTATCCGGGATGTAAAACCATCATCTATGAAATCATCTTAAGAAGTCACTGACTTTTTAAAACTTGCACCAAAATATCTACCAAAGTCTCAGGAAATCATGTAGACTTAGTGTAGACTTACAATTTTTCATAAGATGACGGGTTTTTTTCCCTATTCTGCTCATCAGACAGTATTCTCTGCTACAGGATGTTAAATTATTGCAGGAGTTTTCCAGATGATGCCACATAGGCAGTCTCTCACATAAATGGGGACATTTTCAAAATTTACTACCTATTTTTCATACAGATTCACAAAGCAGACTTCCTTTCATGTCTTATATTTTCTATGTCAGCATTTTGCTGCAGATAAATAAAGTCTAAAGCTTTTGGTCCACTATAAAAACATTTTAATACTTAACATTAAAGCTTTAAGAAGGAAAGCAGCTGTTTCACAGACAACTTTGAACGTTTTGGAAATCTGCAATTTTTCCCTTTTAATTGGAAGTTGCTGAACTACGTTCAGGTTCTAGTTATGAATCTAGATGTTCAACTGTGACAGATTTTTCAGTTTCACTTACAGCAAATAAACTGCAAGCTTACCATAAATTTACCTAAGTATGAAACACTACAAACTATTTTTCTCTAGTTACTGCATTTACAAAAGATGTCAAAAAAGCATTAGTAAGACCCTGCTAATTACCAACAGTGAAGAAACTATTCCACTAAATCTGTCAGTGTGAATAAGCACAGCTCCCAGAGTCTTCCAGATGTGCTCAAGACTGCAATGACTGGTGAAACATACTTTTTACCTTTTCAAAGAACTGCTTAGTAATCTTTGCAAAACACAGTATATTATTTTAAGGCAAAATAAAGCCAGCCTGTATCTGGACAGATAAGCTAAAAATCTGAAGTGGTTTACTTAGAAGTAAAACTGACCAGAGTGATTATGTAGGTTTTGTTTTTCTAGGAAAAAAACGGGCAAAAATATTATCTCCAATTGGGTTTAGTAAGATTTTGAAGAATTTAAACTGAACTAGTTATCATAGATAACAATCCACTAAGACTACAATGCGTTCTGAACACTCAAAAAAGGAGCAACTGGAAAAATGAAAAGCAGATCAGTGAAACTGCTGATAAAATAGAAAGGTCATCAATAAATGTTTTATCAATCACTCTTGTATTTCAATCAGGACGGAACTCATAGCATTCCTCTATTTGGGCCGACAATAGGTATAACTAGTCACGACAGCCACTATGTCATTTTGAAGAGGAGCAACACTAGTTTCAAAGAAAAGCACTACCACATAGGAGACTATGTGGTTTATGTGGAGACTATGTGGACTATGCTATTTGTGAAGTTCAGTGGAGGTGAAATTCACATAGTTTTCTAAAAAAAAAAATGGACAGCCAAGCTAGAGTAGTGGCAGGGTAGATTTGCTGTAGACAACACTTTCAGGAAGTTATTTTCCTTGCTTGTGTTTAGAAACTTGGGATCTAATTTCACTCATGCCATTGGCATGCTGACAACTAAGAAATGTCAAGCTACGCTTAAAAAACTGTGTCTCCAAAAGTTGCATAGAATACTGGAAACATTACGGTTCAAGCTGAGAGTATGTGAAGCCATTATAACTCAGGAAAAATCCAAAGATTATTCCACAGGAAATTAAAGCTAGAATTCACAGGTTTCCAATTTTAACAGGGCAAACCCCTTGTTAATATGATAGTAAGCAACTTCTAAAATCAACCTGAGCAAAGAATTAGTAGTGCATCCTGTGACTGAAGCTAAAGGGTCAGTTCAAATTTCTCAAATGAACAGAGCTGCAGACCTCCACTTTTTCTTCCAGAAACCACTGCATGTACTTCCTAAAGGATAATGATATATGCAACGTGATATTCTTTTCTAACCATTTTAATTTTAAAGAAATGAGATTTATGAAATCAGTCATCCTACTCGAGAAGTTACTGTCTACCAGTCTGGCAATCTCCTCCGATTTTCAACCACTTTTGCAGAAGAAGAGAAAAACATCAGGCTAATTTAATCTCTAAATTTATAATCTACTTGATCTAACTGACAGAGTTTTCTGATCTTAGAAATCAAATAAAGCATGAGGCAAACATGTAACTTCGCCTCTGTCGAGTGGAAGCCCATTTCACTAGTGCGCCAGTTTCTCCAAGCCAGTTAGCTGGCTAACCAAGAGCGAATGACTGAGTGAGCGCACGTCAGCTTGCAATTAGCCACAGTTTGGCCGTTACTTGCCCTGAGACGTGAGGAAGCTGAGGTAAAGGGCAGCAATACCAGAAAAAGGAAAGACATTACAAATCCACTGGGCACAGATCAATTCATTTACATTTTAACACTGTGCAATACATCCACACACTGAAAAGGAAAACCAAGATGATCGTAAATGCCATAGCTGCTTCTTTCACAAACCTGCCAGCGTGGATTCTTAATATTTTTAAACGGATATTAACATCCAAATAGGAGCAAACACTATCTATAGCAGTATGCATTTAGAACAAGGATAAATTTGTAGAATTTATTTCAGACATAACTTGCAAGTGGCTAACTTCTCACTGGGACACTTCCTTTCCTACTCTTTCATTTCCAGTAATGCCACTGTCTTCTCTAAACCAGTTGACCTCTGTATTTACAGGCTTACAGGCATCAGAGGTGCTTGTATTCCCCAGCATCCAGGTACGATACATAATCTGTATCTGTTTCTTGAGATGTCCTTTCAAAACAGAAAATACCCTTAATGTTCTGTGCTGGGAACACAAGTATCAGCTAGTTACCTGGCAACCTGTATGAATTACAAGAAAAGTAAAGTTTCTATCTTATTTTTGCTGAGGGCAATCACAAAACTCATTTCATCCTCATTTATGACAGCAGATGCTCAGAAGAGAACATCAGATATGCATCCCAATAGGTTTTTTCCAGATTATTTCACAAGTCTGGAGACTCACTCCACAACTGATTTTATGGTCACTGTCATAAATAGTTATAAATATAGAGGTTTTCCTAATCCAAAACTAAAATTCTCCAAATTGAGTATGCTATATCTTGAAAGAGAAAATGAAAAATAACATATCCCATTTACTTTTTGTCATTAGAAAAGTCACACACACAACAAGATGTGGAATATTTACTTCAGTGCTTAGCTGCTAACTTCATAAAAAGCATTACAAGTTCCCTTTAAAACATTCATTCTTGTTTTGCTGGGAGCAAATCATCAAATCTGGATGGTTTGCTCTTCATGGTTTAACCAGGGGCATACTGCCATACACCAAACTAAAGCTGTAACAGGAACAAAACTGCACTTACTTCAGCTTACTGATCCTGGCTTCTGCAGTTTCAGTAAGAGTCTTTGTTTCTTCTTTCCACCGATTTGTTGCTTTCTGCTGAGCTACTAACAGACGCCTAAGCTCAGCAGTAGACTTTTGACTGCTGTCTTCCATTTCCTTAAGTCGGGCTTCAAATCCATGTTCTTTCACAGCATGCTCATGCTTCATTGTGCTTATCTAGGAAAAAAATACAAATTGGGTACAATCAAGTCTCTTAGTTTTTTGCTTTTTTTTTTCCTAGTAACACTGAAGTTGAATTTATAAACATTTGTTGAAAGCATGTAACATACAATAATTACATTTGTAATTACGTGCTCAAATAGTTACATGTTCCCAAAGCCAATTTAAGCAAATAGTACAACTGACAATAAAGGCTAATGAGCTGTGTATGCTTATTTTTGTAAATAATCTTTATTCTTCTCCCTTGTGTTTTCTCCACAGAAACACGTTTGCTCTTTTTCATCAAGCTAAAATGTGTTCAGAGTTTCTTAACTGCATTTAAAATCCTTTGTACATCAGAGGAAAGCGAATGCAAGCAGTAAATCTTATCTGTGACGGTAACAGAAATCTGTCTGACTGAAAACGAGACAGACGAAGATCTAGTATAGGCTTTGAAACCACTACCCATGTGTTACAAGACTCTGATCCTTTGTTTTTAAGCTACATTTGACCAAAGGGTTCTGGAGTTGGATCAAGTCTTCCTGTTTAATTTGGCTTCTTCCTTTGTCTTGTGGTGCAAAGGGGAAACTGGATTTCAGATGGCCCCCATGCCTAACCTATAAAACTGCCTACTGAAGTCTTCTTCATTGCTGCAAATTTGGATCCCTTTTCAATATCTTTACACTTCTGGAGTTAAGAGCAGAAGGAAAAGTCCCAGCTTTATATGTTTACAAAGCTCACTGAGGATCAAAGCTGTTACTCCCACGAAGGCAAAGGTCCCAGAACTCTGCTGAGGTTACTGTAAATTCATTACCTCACCTACAGACTGTTCACCTGCATTTAATGGAACACGTTCAAAAAGAACATCCACCTTTTAACTTCTTATCTTGTATACAACTACTCATGTAAAAAAAATTATCTCTGTCCAGAAAATACAGAGCCAAGGTTTGAGAACCACACTGTTACATTATTTATTAGTTACACACTGCTCTGACAACATAGTGGACACATAAGTAGAGGAACACTCTGGACTGAAAGTCATACAGAGATTCCTAACACGTTACAGTCAATAGATAAAAAAAGATCTAGAATGGGAATAACTGAAATATTTGATGGAAAATTTATCATTATTTAATCTATTAACCTTACAAAAAGCAAAGAATATTTGGGATGGATGTTCTTACCAAGAAGAATTTAATACCTATTAAAATACAATTTTATTAGCAGATATTGACTTACCCAACAGATTCTGAGAATACACAATGCTACAAAAAACCCCCTTTTAAGCAGAAACTAGGAAGTGTCATTGAAACTTGCATCCTTAAAGTTTCAATTATTTCCTCTTAGAAGTGCTGCCTATTAAGCAAATATCAGTCTTACGTTAAAATAAAAATAACATTTAAACCATACCTTTATTTTAGCTTTATGCTGAGCTTCTGTAGCCAGTTTTCTCAAGCTCTCCATTTCTTTTTGCAATTGTTCATTCTCTTGCTGAAGTTTCAGCCTTTGTTCACTGACAAAGGCACTCTTTTCTCTTTCTGAATCCAGAATGCTCTGCAATTTACAGATAGCTTCCTGGCAACGAGATTTCTCTTCCTCAGAGCTGGAAGAAAAGTCTTGTTGTAACTCAGAAGTTGAACAACTACTGTAGTAGAGAAATAAATATATATTGGGACAGATCGCTGGTCTGACCCAGTACAGCTGTTCCCCTGTTTGTCCCTGAAAGTCTGTATCAGCTCAGCATGTTTAATGGGCTTGACAGCTAGAACTATGCACAAGTCAGCATAAAATTTTATCAAGATGACAGAATTCATAAAACCAATCTAATATTGTAGCGATCTCAGGAAAATAGCATTGTGAAACAGAAGATTTTCATTTTTACAACATTTCCAGATTCCCCTCTGAGGATTGCTCTGGTGAAGTGACAAGATTTATGACCATCAGAGTACAGAAACGACTGAAGCTTCTAGAGAATCTTACACTTTTCATGTTGAAAACGACAACCTGTTATAAAAATGTGTACCAGACTGTACTTTTTGGCCTTGTGTTATTTGAACTGCAATAAAGTCTATTAGCTCTGAACACAGATGTGAAATTTGGTATGCCAGGTAAACAATGTTCTGCATGTACTAGGAGACACCACACTGTACGTGGATTTAAAAAGTAACAAGTTCTGCCGGAATATTCCATAGAGTAATTTTTTCCTACGAACTATTTAAAAATGCAGTAAGATTACAAATAATATACTCCTACATGCATTTTTCTTTGTCAAACAAAACTTGCAGTTCTCATCTTGTGAAGAGAATCTTTCATTCTATAGCATGTTATTCCCTTTAATTCTTTTAGTGATTCATAATTGCCCTTGCTTCAGAATTATGGTACCTTAATGCTACTCCTGCTACTGGTTAAAAAGAGGTGAAAAAAACCTAACACATAACCAACAATTTAATCAGAAAGAATTTCCATTATTTTCCATTCCAATTTCTGCAACATCCATTACTTACTTCATTTCCAGTTGTTTCAGTTTATTTTGTGTTGTCTGTAGACTTAGCTGAAGGTCCCCTTTTGTAGTTTCTGCAAGCAAGTATTTCTGATGCAGTTGCTCTAGTTTTCTGTTGTCAGATACATGTCCTCTGTCTTCCCTGTAAATCTGAAGAATAAAGGTCATCTTTACTTTTCATTGGTGATTGGCAGTATAGTACTGACAAAGAGGTTACTCCACATTGCGACCTATTTTCCAGCGATTTAAAACAAAACCAGATTTCTATCATTGTTGCTACTACTTGGAAAAAAGTTTTCAAAGATTTGGCATTCATTTAGATTTCTCTACTGATCTTAAGTGTAACCAGAGTATGTACCAACACTCTTTTGGATTATGTCAAACATCTCGCCTTTTATTTTCTACACTTTTCAAAGAGCCCTCTTTTTCAGTATATTATTAAAGTTTTCAAATGCTTTCTGGATTTAAAAAAAACCAACACTGAAATAATTACATGAAAATGTATAATTATGAAAATCTACTCAAAAAATAAAATAAGACAATTAAGGGAACAAAGAAACCATGAGAAATGGAAAAGATCAATTGATCTTTTCCTTCTGAAAAGACATCTTGAATGTCATGTAAAAATGCATGCAATTGCCTTACCTTTTCAAGTTCTTCTTCCAGTGCTCTCTTTTCTCTAATGGCTCGTTCTATTTGACCCTGTTTTTCTCCACATTCCTATTGCAAAAAGTACTTTTAAAATAAATTAATAAATATATTCTCAAAATAAAAATTCAAGACATACCAAAGCCCAGCAACTGT
>VZTM01024293.1:485417-522818 GCA_013400555.1 Jacana jacana | reverse complement strand
GGGACCAGCAGCCCCAGCACGGCCCCGCAGCTGCCGTCGGGGTCCTCCTCCAGCTCCGCAGCACCTGAGAGCAGCAGCCCATCCAGCCCCCCTGGCCCCATGAGGACTAGGGGAAGGTCACGTGGGCAGCGTCGGGCCCAGAATCCATACAGCTGGCCCAGACGCCACCGCCGGAGCAGCCGTTCCCCATCCCCGAGTGCGGGCCATGATCCCCCGGCTCGGACTCAATAAAGTTCGTTGTTCATTCCTGCACTGGGTGATTCTGAACTCATTTGTCAGCTTCTTCATCCTTCTCTTCTTCCTTTCCGGAGAGGCAGCATTAGGGGTTGGCCCAGAGCGTTGTCCTCTCTCTGGGGCTTGAGGGCCCCTTCCCTTCCCCACAGCTCCCTCCTAGCCGACTGCCCTTGACGGGCTGCCCAGCGCCATAGCCTGGGGCTTTGCCGGCCCCACAGACTGGTTTGTTTTCCCGGGGGAAGCTTATACCCACCATTGCGACCGGTGGTCTCTGCCCTCGCCACTGGGAGGGCCGCCTGGCCCAGCACGGCCTAAGCGCGGAGCGGGTCTCGCTNGGCCGCCCTGTGTTCCCCCCTTGCCCAGCCCCGGCAGTGCGGAACCCCCACTGGGCCCTGCCCGGGCGCTGCCCTTGATGGCGCGGGGCTAATGGACGGGCCTGGGGGGTCTCGGGCGTGCGGCCGGTCTCCGGGGGTTTCGTGTGGTGCTGTGTGTGTGCTTCCGCGCCTGTCGGGGGTTTCTGGGCTTCGGGGGTTGTGGGCAGGTGTAGTGTCGCCTCTGGATTTGGGGGTGTTTTGTGTAGGGAGTGCGCCGCCAGGTTTGTAGGGGTTTGTGGTCATGGAGGGTAGCAGCGGGTTGAGGGGGGTGTCTGTGGCTGCAGGGAGTGCTTTCTGCTTTAGGGTGTGTCTCTGGGCTTCGGGGGTGCCATTGGGGCACGCCACCAGCCTTTGAGGCTGCTGTGGGATGTGTCTGATTTTAGGGTCAGTCCCCGGATTTGGGCAACGCTGCCCAGTTATTTCTGGTGTGGGGTTGCTACCAGTTTGAGGGTGGGCCCACAGCGACGGAGGCAGAGGGGCACGGGGGCTGTGCCACCTGGCTGCTTCCCTGCCGGCTTCAGCCCCGCTGCCCTGGCGAGAGCCCGGCAGCAGCTGCCGGACCAAGCTGTGTTTGCTGGCCCCGCTTCTTGGCCTCCTCGCCTGCCTCCCGACGCTCCCCCGGTGGTGTTTATTCTGCCCTTCTGCTGGAAGCTGCTTGCCCGGTCCCAGAGAAGGGAGTTTAACCTTGGCCAGGCTCGGAGCTGGGAGTCTTTACAGAGCTGCTGGGGCCAGTTTTGTGAATGGCGAGTGTGTGTCCCCCTGCTCTGCCCTTTCTCTGTCCTGTTGAAAGCAGCATCTGCTCCAACTGAAAAAAAAAAACCAAACCCAAGAAACCAAACCAAAACCAAACCCCAACCCTGGCACTGCAGCAGTGCCAAAAAGTGCCCACCTTGTGTGTAGGGTGCTGGTGTGGCTGTGCTGTGCTCGCTGCGTGGGCATGCAGGCTGCTTCAGCAGTGCGGGTTCCAGGCTGGCTGCCCTTGGGGGGAACCTAGGGGCAGTCCCTGGCGCCTTGGGGCGTATTTAACTTGTCCTGATAGAGGTGAAATCATGTAAAATACTTTAAGGATAGTACACGTTGTGCCCTCTGCTCTGCTCTGGTAGTAAATGACGTATTTCTGATTATTTTTTAATTGTTTTATTTCTTGTTTTGAGGCTCTGATGCAGATCGTTCAGGGCCATAGATCCAAGCTGGTTTTTTGCTTTGTTTTTGCAGTTTTGCTAGGCAGTGCTGCAGGAGGGATGCCGGGCAGTGCTGAGGAAATCAGGCATTAGGAAATAGTTTCCTGAGCCTACCTGAAGCTCAGGTGATCTTCTGCCAGTGGAGTTTCCATGGCATTTGTGTCACTTGGCAAGTTCACTAACTTTTTTTGGGGGTTCTCCTTAGTTTCTGCACTGTATGAAACTGACAGTGAGCATGTAATTCCCACGGCCTTTGCTCCTGTTGTATCTTCCTGTTGCTCTGTGTCACAAAGCAGTTTGTCAGTCTCTCTGAAAGAGACTTCCAGTGTGATGTCTCTGGCTTTTGGGGCTGTGAGGGCAGTCAGAATCAGGAGAGGGGTGTAACCTAATGTTTTGAAGCTGAGTAGAACTAGCAACCTGAATTTATTCTTTATCTCCTGACATGTCAGGTGAGCTTTGATAGCATCCTCTGCATTCTAGTGATACCGGGAGGAGTCATGAACCTTTAGTCTTGTGGTAGGTTTTCACCTGTATACTTTTGTATACTTCTGCTTGCATCCCTATAAAACTGACAGCTGGGTCTCTTGCTTTGTAGTTGATGATATTATTTTGTAGTTCAGTTCAACTGTGTTTCTTCTCATTCCTTCTCCCTCTCTGTTTTGGATAGCAAAATAATCTAGTAACATGTTAAACAGAAGATTAACCGAGTGTGTATTCCCATCTTAAAGAATACAGTGTGGGAGATAAAGGCAGAAGTGTCTCACTGGGACATGAGTAGAAATGCGATGTATTTGCCCATTTTGGCAGTGGTGGTAGCCGTGGCCTTGCGCTGGTTTGGTGCTTCTCCCTCAAACTCAGTGCAAAGGTTGCCTGTGGTTCTGACTTGGTTCTGCCCATGCTTTTGGTTGGAGTGGGTCTGTGTGGTTGTCTGAGTGTGGCTGAATGCCTTGCCTGCTTTGGCAGGATTTTGAGCTGTTGGACAGGTGGGACTGAGAGCAGGGTTGGCAGTTAGTTGGCTTTGGGCTCTTGTATGATGTCATTATTGCAAGGACTCTGGCTATTTTTTGGTATCTCCTTGTTGTTCAATCCAGGTACATCAACCTCCAAGAAAGGAAGAAGTCTAAAGGCAGCATCTTCCCCAGCCGGTTTTGTTCTAGGTGTCCGTCTGTCTTATGTCCACTCTGGAAGTGGTGCCTGTGAAGAATGATGTCAAGAGGTGCTGGGACTGCTTTCTCGAGGAAGAATTACAGGCTGAGCACTGAGCCAGAGAAGTCCAAGGTCACAGGTATGGGCCTGTACATGCCGTGCAGAAGCAGGACCACTGTGGATCCGGGGAGCTCCCCTTGATGCACTTGAGATCAGCTGCCCCTTCCAGTTGCAGTTACCTTGCTACGTGAGGTGTGGTGGGGCTGGAACGGCGTAAATCCCTCAACTGAGATGAGAATTTTGGAGGGCTCTTCCTGTAGTATGAAGGGCTCCAGAAGCTCATATCACAGTGCCCATTCTTTGGCCCACAGCCCTGTCTCGTGAGGCTGGAGAATGTCCTATTGCCTGCCTTGGTCCCTTCTAGTTCAGGGAGGTCCCCTTCAAGCTTGTCAAGTTCTCGGATCAGTCCTTTTCTGGGAAGTTTTTAGTACCTGTTAGGCAGTCTGTTTTCTCCTGGACTCGCCCATCCAGCAGAAGTGTGCTTACGAGACCACAGATCTGGCGTTTGAGGGCACTGTTGCACCCAGGAATAAAGCGTGCTGCATCGATGTGACGCTGGGGATTGTTTTGCAGGATGAAAGCTGAAGTGAAGCATGAATCATTAAAGAGGGCTGTGGGTTAGACGAGATGAACCGCATCTGCAAGCCGTTCTGTCTTGGTATCTTCTGTAGTGTGGTTAAGAGATGTAGGTACTTGAAACGTCCCAGGTATGAAGAGGATGTCAGAAATTGCAATAGTGATAAGATTTCTATTTTTATTTTTTTTGGAAATGAAATTAGATTCCCACCTCCAGCTTTTGAAGTTACTTTATCTGGTGTTTCCAGATACAGCAAAATTCCTGTAGCAGGATGGAGTTCCACCTGCGGGGGCCAATTTACAGCCTCTCATTTGCTAACAGGGAGCAGCTCACGTTGGAGAGAGCCCTTGTTGCAGAAATGCACCCTGTAATGCTTGACTCCAGGGCTGCTAGTGAAGACAGCAAAACAGTGAACAACTTCTTGAGACTGTGTTTCCCACCGTCCTGATCTGCAAACTTGAACATTAATTTTCTTACAGTTACCAGTTTCTTGCTTGTCCATGAAATTAAGGTTTGAGCTTTACCTCCTGACTCCCTAAGCTTATTTCCTCTGTTTTTCACAAGGGATCGTGAACAGCCGGCTGCTGAATGATTATCTGCATCGTGTCTTTACCAATGCTGATGGGAACCAGCCTGCAGCTGCTTACAGGTATCGGACTTCTCACTCGCTGGATGGCAAGTGATGATGTGTCAGTCCCCAGATACACAGCACTGCAGTGGAAGGAAAGATCTTTTAGTGCCACACACTGATCTTTGTGAAAAGCGCAGCGGCGCCGTGTTACAGAAATGACTCTGAGGTCTGGTCCTTTAGCGTTTTTTTCACGTTGCAGGGTGGGTTAGGAAGGGTTCTTCAGAGTTTTTTGCATGAAAAACCCCGTGTACGGAATCGCTAGGCAATATTTCTGAAATAAATAGGCAAGTAGGCGTTTGTCTTATTGCTTGTGTTCCCTCTCTATGTGTAAGGAGGTGTAAAATGAACGGGGTTTAGGTACAGGAATGAAAAATAGGTCAGCAGTGCCCTGTGAACTACAGGCAGTGGTTCATTATCCCATGCTGATGTCTGGAATACCATACATTTCTCACATGCTGGAACTCGTGGAACTTTTAGTGTTTTATTATTAGGAGTCACCAAAGGAAAAGAAACACAAAATTCCCATTTGGCATCTGTTTTCTTCTATTAGTTTTCGGTTCTCCTTCACCTTGCAGCTCGGCGACTTGTAGGTTTGGATGAGAAGAGTTTCCCTTGCACTGAGCTGTTTTGCCAGGGGCAAGTCAGACAGGTTCAGGGCAGGCAGGAGTGTGGTGGAGCCAGGCAGGCGTGTAGCTCCTGCTGGTTGGCGGAGCTGCAGAGTGGCTGGGGTGACATTCCACCAGCTATACTTAGTACTGCCAGCTCAAGTGTGAGCTCAGAGCTGCTAAAAATAGCTTGTGGCCCGCTCCACTCTTGGTGAGCTAGGGTTATGGCCGGGGGAGGTTTAAAGTGGGTCATGTTACTTTGCCACAAGCTCTCCTGCCAGCATGCCTTGGAATATTCCATCTGCCCGAGCGTTCTGGGTTTCAGTATTTCTAATTTCCTTCCCTGGTGATTGATGACGTGAAAGCACAGAATTGACAGATTGTTGGACTGTTCTCTCTTTCCTCCTTTCCCCCCTTCCATCCTTTTCCCTGGGCTTGGCCATTTGGTAGAGAGCCCAGCAGCAGTCAAACAGGCCTGGTAACATTTGCCATATGAGAGCAGCTTTTATGGTATGACGTCTTGTCTTCAGAGGCCTAAATTCCTCATAGAGGAGCTCACTGCAGACATCTCTCTGGCTGTCTCATGCTCTTCTAACCTCCTTCCAGAACTCTTCCTCCATGCTGGCTGCTGATTAAGCTGCTTTGCTGAAACCACCTTCCTTCATGCCAACCAAAACTGATCCTTTGAGTCCACTTCTGTGCACCTCCACATCCATCAGGCTTTCAAAAGGTCTCTCATCACAGTCTCAGAGAAATCCCGGGTCCTGGAGAAGTGAGAAGTTGGGGAAGTGGGAAGTTGTTCCAGAGATGACTTTGGAAATGGCAAGCAGGGATAGCAGCAGCTAGTGATTCTTACAGTAGGAGGAGATCCTGTTGTGGTCCCTCAAAAACCTGCAACATGACCTGTGTTCCACGTATCTGTGGGAGACTTGGAAAGGGAGAGTGCATGAGGTGGGAAAGTTTGCTACTGTTACAAAGCTATTTAGAACAAAGTAAATGTAAGATGGTTGTGAAACAATGACCAGATAGTGAAATGGTAAATGAAACTCTGCATAGGGAAGTTCATAGTAATGTATTGAAAGGGGAACAGTCTCACCATTATGCATAAAATGACGGGCTCTGAGCTGATTTTTACTGTTTAGGAATGAGATTGGAGAAGGAATACAAAGTCTTTAGTAAGGAAAAGAGAGCAGGAAGCTAGGAATTGATAGAAAAGGATGTAGGATAGGGAAAATCATTACGCTGCTGAATAAATTTCTGATTTATCCTCATCTTGAGTAACACGGTTCTGGCCTCACCAACTCCAAAAGGATATTTTACAGCTGCAGAGGTTTTGAGGATGGGTAAGAGCAAGTCACGTGTCTGGAATGGCTCTTGTACAAGGAACAGCAAAGTAGAGTAGCCTTGAAAAGAGAGAAGGAGGGGAAGGCAGTATTTGAAAGTTCTCTAAAATAGTGGCCCGAGGGGTGTTTGTGAGATATTTCTCAGTATGAGAACAAAATGGCTTTGGTTGTTGTCTGAGAGAGGATGCTGGGCTAGCCTGACCTTTGTCTGAACTGCTACAGATGCTGCTGTGATCTTCTCCCTTCTTTTAGTATTATGAAATGCTTGTGGGAGAAAAAACCACAACTCCTGACTTATGCCATGTTTATATGATGCTGAACTGCAGCAAAGCCATGGCCCACAGTTACTGGTAGTACAGCTGGTTTCTTCCTGCCACTCTACTGCAGTATGCTTTGCTTCCCTCCCAAGCAGACTGAAGACTTTAAGATCCTTTGTTAACTACTTTGCTTGTTCACTCTAGATTTGGTCCTTGGTTTGTTCATTGCCCCAACACGCTGGGCAGGGAATTCCCCAGATTCATTACCAGAAACACAGGTTGACAGAACTTCCCAGTTCACGTCTCACAGCGCAGGACTGTGCAGACACGCGTGCCTGAGCTGCAGCTCTTTAAAACGTGGGGATAGAATTTTCTGAAGAGCTCCTGTGCACGTTTATTCCCTAGAAAGCACCTGACATTCCAGAACCTGCAGGAGCACCTTGAGCGGTTGCTAGCAGAGGAGAATGGCTCTGAAGACAGCCGAGGTAAGAGGCTCTGAGCGTCTGTCCAATTTGTGCTTCTGCTTGTGCTGCCTAATTGGGAGGATGAGTCTTATCATGAACAGTAGTTCCTGAGTGAGTGTTTCTGCCCTCCTGTGCCCTGATTTATTGTACCTTTAAATACTGCCTGTGAAAGGCTCATCAGCCAGCTCTGGAGCAGGTCTGCTGGCAGATGGAGGGGGCTTATTTCCAGGTGAAAATGCTTGGAAAAGCAGTTTGGGGGAAAATATTGGAGGTATTTCACTGAGGGTGATATGCAGAGCCATTGCTGTGACCAGCAACGTTCAGTGCTGTCCTGGTGGGAAGTGCAGGGGCTTGCTGACAGGTTTTACATACTGGTCTCTACTGTAGGTATTCACTTTGGGCCTGTATTCTTGCTAGCATCTGTTTCCCTGAATGAGTCAGGAGGTGACAGGATACAACCTGGCTCCTTTCCTAAAAAGAAGTATTTTTCTTGCTGGCTGCAATTGAAGTGTGATAAGTTGGCCAAACATTTGGCTCAGAGTTTAGTTTGGTCTTTGAATTTTGCCAACGTAAAATTTTCAGGCAACGGGGAAAAATTAGCCATGTGACCTGTAGTGTGGCCAGCAGGACTAGGGAAATGATTGTCCCCTGTACTGGTGAGGCCCCAAATTGAATACTGTGTTCAGTTTTGGGCCCCTCACTATAAGAAAGACAATAAGATTCTGAAGCGTGTCCAGAGAAGGGCAATGAAGCTGGAGAGGGGTGTGGAGCACAAATCCTACGAGGAGCAGCTGAAGGAGCTGGGGTTGTTCAGCTGGGGGAAAAGGAGGTTGAGGGGAGACTTTGTTGCTCTCTACAACTACCTGAAAAGAAGGTGTAGAGAGGCAAAGGTCAGTCTCTTCTCCCAAGTGACAAGTGATAGGACAAGAGGAGATAGCCTCAAGTTGCGCCAGGGGAGGTTTAGATGGAATATTAGAAAAAAAATCATCACTGGAAGGCTTGTTAAGCATTGAAACAGGCTGCCCAGGGAAGTGGTTGAGGCACCATCCCTGGAGGTATTTAAAAGGTCTGTAGATGTGGTCTTGAGAGATATTGTTTAGTGGTGGACTTGACAGTGCTAGGTTAAGGGTT
This sequence comes from Jacana jacana, assembly GCA_013400555.1. Classification (NCBI taxonomy): domain Eukaryota; kingdom Metazoa; phylum Chordata; class Aves; order Charadriiformes; family Jacanidae; genus Jacana; species Jacana jacana. The sequence continues at coordinate 514,815 of VZTM01024293.1, read as the reverse complement.
GGACTTGGTGATCTTAAAGTTGTTTTCCAACCTAAGCAATTATACCATTCTTTGACCTGAATGCTGTGCAGCTAAGACCTTGTGTGTTGCTGTAAGAACTCCCTTCTAAATCTCACTGGCATCTCCTTTCCTGAGGTTCTCATGGTCTAACGTGGGTGACACTGTTTTGTTCTTCCTCCACTGTAGTGGGACTAAGGTGCTGCTGGAGTCTAGTTGGAGGAACACATCAGGTATACTGTTAAATCCTGCACAACTTTCCCTAACAGGTTCTCTGCAACTCTTGTTTCAGATCAGGTAGCAGAGGGACGGCTTGGTCCTTCTACTGTGGTGTTGGACCACACGAGCGGTTTTGAAGGGCTTCTGCTAGTCGATGATGATTTACTTGGGGTGAGTGTGATGCTGGGTGCAACAGAAAATGGTCTTGTGGGACTAAAAGCACCTTGGGCTTCTTGGTTTGTTCTTCATAACAGATCCCTGTCACTGGCTTTGTAGTGTGTTGTAAATGGAGTCTACCCAGAAGCTGCAGGATCCTGGAGGAAGTGACCTCTCCTGGGAAAAGGTCTAGCAGTACCTTTAAGTCTCAGCAAGCTCTGAGAGGAGCTGCAAGGAAATGAAAAGATTACTCCTGCTCAGGGGCTCACTGAAGAGCTTGGCTAAGCAGAGGAAGGGCTGGCAGCCAACTTTCCTGTCCCTCCCTCCAGCAGACTGCCTCTTCCTTCCTTCCTCCTGGTCTTCTCTAATAGTGGCAAGAGGTTGGGTCTGAGGCTGAGCCCCTCTGCTGTATTGACTTGTTCCTTTCTCCTTTGCTCCCACTAGTGCTTGCTCCTTAGTCCCTGCTTGCTCCTTAGCTAGTGTTCTTCATGCAGAAAATTAGCTGAAGGAATCCACTGGCATTTAATCCTTTCCTGCTTCAGTAATTTCTGCACTCCTTTCACCTCATCACTGAGCATGGACATCCTGTGCTTCTGTGCTCATTCCCTTCTTGATCTATGTATCCCTTGTTACCTCTAGCAGAGGAGACTGCCCTGGTCTCCCCTTTCCCATTAATCTCCCACTGTATCTCACCTCTGGCTGATTTCCTATCGGATCAGGCTGGCTTGCATGTGAATTCCTTGTTGCTACCATCATCTGTTCTTCATGGTCTGTCCTGAGATGGAGAGAGTCAGGAGTTAACAGGGTTCAGCTTCTGGGCAGTGTGTTACCTGCCAATCCTGGGTGTTAGTCTGGACACCCTGAACCTACAGTTCTGTTCTAGCTTGTCCAGGATTCAGACGTCTTCCCTGTATAATAGTCACTTTTGTATACCTGTAACAAGTCATTGTGAACCTGTCTGTCTCCACGTTGTCCTTGTACTGCTCTGTGCTGCATGCTTCACTGGGGTTTATCGAGTACAGATGGGGCTGTAGGGAGGACCTGGATGGTTTCCACAGGGCCTGTTGGCTCCAAGTGCAGCTGCTGGGATAGGGAAGATGTCCCCTTTGTCCCCTGCGCTGTGCTTGTGAATAGCTCTCCATCTTGCTCTGGTTTTGAGGGCTAGGAAGGACAGAATGGGTAGGGCTGAGCAAAACTACCTATTTTGCCTGACTTTAAAATACTTTTTGTTTGTTTGTCCAGGTGATTGGCCACAGTAACTTTGGGTCCATCAGGGCCACGACATGTGTGTATAAAGGTAAGGAGATAAACCAGTGATGCTGTGAGAGAAGACACCAGGAAGAGTGCATGTGCGTTACACAAGTAGAGAGCTCAGCTCTTGAATATTTTCCAGATCTTGAGTCCCTTCTTCCCCAGTTCATCCACTGGCTTTTCCAGGAGGTCAGAAAGATGGAGGGTTGTGTGATGCTGGAATGAAGAGGGGGGAGAGGAATGCTAGGGATGTCCTGAAGCTCCTTTGTGTGCCACACTGATTTCTGGGGGAGCAGTGTTGGGTTCTACTTCTCTAACAACGAGCCAGGCGGCAGGTGTTTACTGTGTGTGTGCCATCTCTTTTACCTTCAGGGAAATGGATTTACGAGGTGCTCATCTCCTCCCAGGGACTCATGCAGATTGGCTGGTGTACTCTCAACTGCAGATTTAATCAGGAGGTAGAGTAACTGCTGCACGTGGCACAGGGCTGCTCTGTGTCCCTTCATGGCTTTTTAACTGTGTGGAGCATCGCGTTGATGCTGTGCTCCTGCCCTGCTGGCATTTTGTTCCCACACCGGGTCTGCTGTTTTAAAAATCTTTACTGGACTCTCTGGTGGGTGTTCACAGAATGGTGCACAGTCTGAAAGCCTCACGCACTGGGTGGCATTGCTGTCCTCTTGCTGCATGTAGCCACTGCTATGTCTCTGGGGACAGCCCTCAGCTCTGGTGCTGTGGGGTTTATTTTGCCCAGGAGAGGCAGGTCCAGGGCAGTTTTTCTCAGGCAGTGGGTGAGATGTTTGATGCTGGGAAGGAATGTTGGCTGCAGAGTTTCACTAATTTGCCAGTCCACAGCATGTGAGAGAGGAGGTGATAGGCATTCTGGGGCACTGCTCTGACAGAATTTGGAAGTGTAGAGTGCTAATACTCTTCTTCTGGCCCAAAAATGAGTAGGGAGTGGTGTATTTCTCTGAACCAAAGATCACAGGCCATTGGATTCACTGCTAGAGGGCTTTTCCCAAGCAGAATGTGTATGCTCTCAGCTGCTCTCCCTGTCTGTTGGTCTCCCCCTTAAAGCCACCTTTGCAATGAGAAGGATCCTTTATGCTTGGTCTGGTCTGAGTCTCCTCTTTCATACTTTGGTGCAGGAAGGAGTTGGAGATACACCAGATTCATATGCATATGATGGAAACAGAGTACGCAAGTGGAACGTGACTACTACCAACTATGGCAAAGTGAGTAGCAGTCCTCCTAGGATCTGGATGTGAAGAGAAGAAAGTAGGTGGCTCCTCCTGTTCACTGGATTCTGCTGAGCCAATGCCCTCAGGCTGTCCTCCCTGCTTCAGTCTGTTCTTGGGGAGGGTGGCAGGCAGGCCAGCAACTGTTAGTACTTCAGGGGTACTGGACATCCTTATGTGGGTGCTTTATTCAGCAGCCTCTGCAGGCTGATCCCCATCATAGTGCTGCTGTTGGTCTCTGGATGGCCCTGGTTCCCTGTTACACCTCAGAGGATGATGCAGCGTTGGGTTAAATATACGTTTGATCTTGTTTGTGTCCCTCCTCCCTAATGCTGGAAGGAAAAAAGATCCCAATCAGGGGTTTATGTGCAGCTTCCAGAAGTGTCTGAGAAAACTGTGAGGTGCTGCGAGAAGGAACTTTCTGTTCTTTAACCCTGAATCACAAGGGATTGGTTGGGTTGCAGTCTTTCTTCTGATGTGGGAATGCCCTGGATGTATGTTTAACCTTTTCTCTCCCTTTACTGCAGTCTTGGGCAGCAGGAGACATCGTCAGCTGCCTGATAGACCTTGATGAGGGCACCATTGCTTTCTGCTTGTAAGCATCTTTGCCCTGTTCCCTGCTTCGTTGATGTCTGCCTGTAACATACAGGTTTCAGCAGGTTGCTGAGCCCTATTTCTGCTCCCTCCCCTTTAAGTTCCTTTTTAAGTTCTAGCCTTTGCTTTTCTGCTTTGTGTTCAGAAACCATCTAAAAAGACTGTTGAGTCTCCTAAGTTCAGGTGAGAGCATTGGCAGAAAGGCATTCAAGCTGTGAAGCCCGTGTAAAGTTTGCTAGGATTTTAGAGGGGAGGGCATCTCTTGTGATGCTTAATATTACAGTTGGCTGAGCTGCACTGGTTGCTTTTGTGGTCAGTGTAGACCTTGCCTGTCCTAGGTTCACAAGGAGCTGTGGAAAGGATGATAGCTCTCCAGCCTCCAACTCCTGTGGACAGTGAGCAGAGACCAGCCTGAAAAAAGAATTGTTCCCTGGCCCTAAACTACAGCACGTGACAAATCAGCCAGAATTAAAAACTGTTAGATGCTCCATGTCATCTTTTATAGAGGAGTAGATTGAAAGCATTATCCTTCTGTTTCCACCAGCACCAAATGGACGAGGCCAAAAATGTCACCTGCCTTGAATACGTCCTGCTGGTTAGTTATCTTACAAGGATTTAGGTTGCCCTTGAAGCTGAGTGGTCTCTGTGTGCTGACTCCAGTGCCTTCCTGTGCCATGGTATGAAAATGGGAAGGCTGCTGCGCTTCCCATGGCTGTCACTTAGCAAAGCTGTGATATCTGAATGTATGCCAGCTTAGGAGTGACAAGAGGTGTGACTGACTGATGTGTCGGCAAGTTGTTGGGAGGGGAACACGGATAACCGGATTGACCTCGAAATCTTCTTGCTGTGACTAAAATCTCGTGGTTTTTCCTTCCTTCAGGAACGGCATATCTCTGGGAACTGCTTTTGATAACATCACAAGGGGTGCTGGGATGGCTTACTTCCCTGCCATCAGCCTCTCCTTCAAAGAATCTGTTGCTTTCAACTTTGGAAGCCGTCCACTCCGATATCCTTTAGGTGTAGGGAGAGGAGGTCTGAAGGGAGAAGAGCCTGTCCTGAGACCATCCTTGGAGGCTGTAGAATATACCTATCTGACTGCAGTTTGCTTTTTTTCTGTTGGCATTGTGCACAGAGCAGGGGGAGAAGAACCAGATGTCCCCTCAGCTGGAGCAGAACTGCATGGCACACATCCGTGAGTGCTGGTCCCCAGCAGTCTCTGAAATGAGATTTACTTTCAGCTCTGAATCAACAGCTGCTGCTGTTGGTTCCCATGCTCTCAGATCCTGCAAAAATCTCACTCTTCAGTTTTGGAAACCCTAATGCTGCTGGCCTGCTCAGCCTCTTGGCTAGTGGTCTCTGCTACCTCCCAGCCACACAGGACCCCTGACACAGTAGGAGCATTGCCTGCTGCCTTCCTATGTGAATGCTGAGACTTGCAGCCACTGTCAGGGCAGTCCTGGGTGTGTGCCTGTAGCTGTAGTGGAGGCTCCTCTCTGTCTTGCTGACGAGAGCAGGAGTGTGGCATGAAATACTTGCTGCTTGCCGTGTTGAGGAAGTTGGGATAAGAGCTTGTGGCTTGCCATCCATTTAGAAGGTGCTGTGGTTTGAGCTGTGACTGAGGCGTGTGTGGGTGTCAAGGAAAATAGAGACACAGTCCTTTCCTTGCACAAACAAAAGAAGTCCTCAAAGGATCAGATTGCATTTTACCTTAACACTTGCCTACTTATCCAGTGGAAGGTTACCGCCCCTTGCAAGATCCTCCTGTTGCAGACCTAGTGAAGGCTCGCAAGCTGCTAGGCTACCTGAAGAACGTGATCCATATGGGAATAGACGTGACGGTAGGCTGATGTCACTGAGTGCATCTGTGGGGCAGCATGTGGGAATACGTGGTTCTGCCCTTCTCAGCACATGCTGGAGAGTTCAGATGTTTCCATACACCTGAAAGTCTAAATGCTTGCATACTTCTGCATGGGGCACACATGTCCCTGGAGCTCTTTGGTGTGCAAAACACACCTGATAGTTCCAGGACTTAAGTGAAATCAAACTGAGCTTTGTTGTTCTCCGTCCCTATGAATTTTCATTCCTAGGATGAAAAGGCTGATGTTTGTCGGGAGTCAGAACTGCTGGGTTTGCATTTGCAGCTTTGAAAGAAACTTGTTTGTATCCAAAACTTTTTCCTGCTGTCCTGGTGCAGTGATGAAGTTCTAGCAGGTCTGCCTTGAGAACTGTTTTGGCAGTGACCCCGTTTGCTAGAAACCATGGGTTTTTTCTGCCAGGATAAGGGACGATCCGTTTATGACCAAAGCATCAGTGACACCGTCTGCTGTGGTCTTGGCTTGAATGGAGACTGGCTTTACTAGCTGATGTCCTTTGCAGGGGATTCCCATTTACAAATTATCACACACACTTGAACCCTGTTGGAAAAACAGACTGCCAAGGTGCATGAACGTGGCTGAGAGTGCCTGACATCTGGATTGCACTGCAGCTCCCCAGAGGCAAGGGCCTGGCTTCTTTGCCATCCTGAATTTCCATTTTAAAGGGTTTTTTTTATTGCAATCAGGCATGGGACAACAAGCAGTGGCTGCTCCAAGCCTCCAGTTCACTCAGTCATTGGTGTATGGGTGGATTGGGCTGGATCCAAGCTGCATGTTTTTCTGGGTTTGTCGTTGCAGGAGGGAAAGCTGGTGGAGAAGGACACATCCATGTGGCAGCTACAGGGAGAACCCACAGTGTTGATTACATTAGCCCACATCTTCAATTATTTCTCCCCTCTTATGGTGAGTTTTGCCTGCCCATTGCAAGCTTCTATAGGTGCTAGTTACTGTGTTTGCAAGGGGAGGTAAACCTCAGCTTTCACTGGGAATTGACTGTGCCTTGGATAACCATTGACCTGGCTTTCTGTCTACAGTGCAAAGTGTACCTGGTGGAAGATGTGCTCATGACCTTCCTGTTGAGCATCCTTGAGCGAGGAGGGGCAGTGGACGCCCATCCCCTTATTCAGCAGCTCCTGGATCTCATGTGGCTTCTTATGGAGGTGAGTTGCTAGGGTGCTGATTCCTCCCAAGGGATCACAGGGAGGCCCTAGGAGGTGCTGAGGGCAGGAGTCAGGAATCTTCCCTAGAAAATGCTGTGAGTGATCAGCGTCTTTCCCTTTCTGGTGCCAAGATCCCTTTTTTGTGGTAGACCACCTTCTCGCCTAGCTCATCTGGCTGCTGCTTTGCACTCGGGGAATGAGGGGTGAATGCAGAATAATTAGTAATGGTGACACTGGCTATGAGCTAACAAGGCATTTCCAAGCTTCTCCTACTGCTAAAGGAACTGGTGATGTTGAACAACTTTGGGCTTCTGGGAACATCAATTCATCAATGACTTGGTCTTCTTGGATATTGTTAATGCTTATGTGATTGTGGAAATCTTAAATGCCACCACGTACCCCAAGAGATCAATCAGAGTGTACTGGGATGGAATGGAAATGGGCACTGCACTCTTACCACTTCCAGCACTGCAGGGGAAAAACCTCCTCCAACTTCTTGTGCCTCTTCCTCTCTGAGCTGGATGGGGTCACTCTTTCCTGGGATGCTTGTTTGAAACAGCCTTTAAAAGCCACTGGGAAGCTCCTGTAGCTGGAATGCTGGGGCAGAGCCAGTTGCTGCCAGAGACTTGCTTGGAGACAGCATGGCTGTCCTTTTGGGTAACAATTAACAGATATGGGTGCTGGCCTGGCCAGCTGTCAAGAAAAGCTTAATTGAAAAATTTCATGACCCCCTCAGGCCCATCAACTTAGACGTGAAGCTGAACACCCTGGTAGGGCTGCTGTGTTTGTGGAAGAGTTGGCTCTCGTCCTGTTGGTTGGTCATGAGTTGGACTCAAAAAGACATCTCTTCCATCACCACATCAACACAAGAATTACTTCTTTCCTTTCTGGGTCGGTTCTGACAACACTTTGGTAGGTTCAGAGGGTACAGGGATGGGTGACATGACTTAGCTCAGCTAAATAGGACGTTGGCTTTTTGTAGATTACTTTTGGATTGGTATTACTAGTCGGAGACTTGTTTCCCAGTAGCAAAACAATAGCACCAACTCCATTTTCCACCATGGAGTCAGATGGACTGGTTCAGAGCACCTGCTTTTTCAGTTCAGAAGCGAATCCTTTCTTCCAAGGTCATGGTCTGGGAACTGTAGCTGTTCTCAACTCCATGCTGTTGCTGTTCAATGTGTTTCGTATTTTCTCAGGAGTATGAAGTGCACGAGTGTCTCAAGCAGCTACTGATGTCCCTGCTGCGGGCATACAGGTTCTCCCCCATCATCCCAGATCTGGGATTACAAGTGAGTTGCACTTCAGAATCCCCAGGAACCTGTGATTAGCCAGCTTCTGTTATGTCCCCTTGTACATGATGTTTTGTATTTTGCAGTTGTTTGATCCAGAGATAGCAGTTCTGTAACACTGTACCTATTAGAGAGTCATATCCTCTTCTGTAGATGAAGTCACTTCTGCTTCTCCTGTTTCCCTAGATTCACTACCTCCGGCTCACCATTGCAGTCTTGAAGCATGAGAAGTCCAGGAAATACCTACTCAGCAATGTTCTGTATCCTTTGTGCCTCCTCTCGTCTCGGTTCTCCCTGTGCTCAATAATGCAGACAAGGACGCTGCAAGGATCTGCAGGTCCTTGGAGGAAGAAGCTACCCTGTCTTTGAGAGGTCGTTTCTAATTTCTCAGGTCTCCTCTGTCTGCCTGACACCATTCACTACAAAGTCCTGCTTTGGGGTGGGGGAGTGGTGTCACGTAGGTCACATCCTGCTAACACAGAGGACTTAATTTCTGCCTGCCTGACCTCTCTGTCTAATGTCCCTAGAGCAAAAAGACTTTCAGAGCAGTCCAGCTGCCATTTGGGCTGTGGTGACTGCGTGGGGCTTCTTCTCTTCCAGGAGAAGGGAGCCCTGGATCTTGCAGAGCTTTCATTTCTTGTTTGGAAAGAGATCTCTCACTACAGCTCTGGAGACATGCCTTTTACCTTCTCCCACCATAGTGTCTGTGCTTGCTTTAACTTGGCCGCAGCTTCGATGTGCTCCGTTCTGTTGTGTTCTTCTACATTAAGAGCCCGCTGCGTGTGGAGGAGGCTGGTTTGCAGGAGCTCATTCCCACCACGTGGTGGCCAAACCGCTTCACCAAGGAGGTAAGGGCACATCCGCTAAGGAGGCTGAAGAAATTTTATGGCCTGCTGCCCATCCCCATCGTTTTCTGGCTCGGGACGTTGGATGGTTCATGTTTCCAACTGCGTTAGTATTGATGAACCCTGCGGAGCTGTGAGAGGGTTGTAGCCTCTCCGTTGCCCTGTCATCTTTATTGTGGGGATGTTTAGGGTGTGTTGCTCAGGACAAAGGATGGGGGACAGTTTTCTGTAGCAACAGATTTGGAAGGGAACTTTGCAGCGTCTGAGGAATTACAGGTTGACTTCTGTGTCTTCAAAAGATCTCCCACCCTTACTCATTACAAGGCCAGGGAAGGCCTGTTTAGGTGTGCTGCCAGCTGCAGCCACACACTGGCAAGTTGTCTCAGGGAGTTTCTGCTCCCCCTGTGGCAAGACATTTTCCCTCTGCAGTGATCTCTTACTAATTGGTGTCTGTCCCCCAACCAGGGCAAGGAGAGTAAGGAGGTGAAGGAGGAGAGCGCTGAGGAGAGGCTGCGGCGGNACTATTCTTTATGCAAGCCAGGATGCCATTGGCCTTCTTGGCCACCTGGGCACACTGCTGGCTCATGTTTAGCCTCCTGTCGACCAGCACCCCCAGGTCCTTTTCTGCCAGGCAGCTCTCCAGCCACACTGCCCCAAGCCTGTAGCCATGCATGGGGTTGTTGTGGCCCAAGTGCAGGACCTGGCACTTGGCCTCATTGAAGGCCATGCCATTAACATTGGCCCATCTATCCAGTCTATCCAAGTCCCTCTGTAGAGCATCCCTGTCCTCAAGCAGATCAACACTCCCACCCAACTTAGTGTCATCTGCGAACTTACTGATAGTGTTTTCTATGTCCTTATCTATATCATCGATGAAAATATTAAAAAGGAAAGGCCCTAATACTGAGCCCTGAGGAACACCACTTGTGACCGGCCGCCAGCTGGATTTAACTCCATTGAGCACCACCCTTATCCATTAGATCCATTAAGATCTCCCACCCTTACTCATTACAAGGCCAGGGAAGGCCTTGTTTAGGTGTGCTGCCAGCTGCAGCCACACACTGGCAAGTTGTCTCAGGGAGTTTCTGCTCCCCCTGTGGCAAGACATTTTCCCTCTGCAGTGATCTCTTACTAATTGGTGTCTGTCCCCCAACCAGGGCAAGGAGAGTAAGGAGGTGAAGGAGGAGAGCGCTGAGGAGAGGCTGCGGCGGCGGGCGTATGAAAGAGGCTGCCAGCGGCTCAAGAAACGCATCGAAGGTCTGTGAGGAAGGGGAGGAATTGCCAAGATCCCATAACCTTTATGCAGCCAGGGGGGGCAACCCTTGAGCTGTTTCCATCATCCCTTCATCTGAAGTCTGGCTGTATTCCTACCTGGATGGGCTGTGCTGCGGAGGTGGGGGCCACTCATGCCAGTATCTGGTGGAGGGGTATGAGTGCAGCATCCCACTGTGGGACACAAGCAACTCAAAGTTCCCCTTTAGGGGCATTGTTTCTCATTGTTTAGGGGCATGTGGATGGATTTATTGCTGGGTGGCAGGGAAGAAAATTCTCACAGTGCTGGTGGGGGGATTAGCACCAGTTCTCCCTGGGCTCCTCTCTGCTGAGGAGGTAGCCTTTCTCCTGGGGACAAGGTACTGCAGTTGAGGTTCATATAGGTAGTTGCTCTCCAGTGCTTGTTTTCTGACATGTGTCCCCATTTTAGTGGTGGAAGGTCTCCAGGTTCAGATTCTGAAGCTGCTGCTGAACAACAAGGACAGAGGAGGGGTAAGTGCTCTGTGGATCTTCTGCTACAGAATCTCTACGTCACGAGGTATAGTTTTACCACCTGGTTTTCCTCCTGACAGGGGGAAGCCTCCAGATACATCTTCCTAAACAAATTCCGCAAGTTTCTTCAGGAGAATGCTAGCAATAGAGGGGTAAGTCAGAGGGCCAACCTTTCCACACACCTGATTGCTCTCTGGGACCTTTGGGCTGGGAGCTCTTTCCCTTTTGGCTGGGCTGCTTCCCAGCCCAGTTGATCAGCTGAGGTCTAGATATGTCAGGGAGTGGGGAGGAGGGAGAAGATCTGAGGCTAGAAACCAGGCAGCTTATCCAAGTCCAACACAGTGATTCATGGGAAAGCGGACCTTGAGAATAACCATGGGTGGGAACTGAACGTCCTCCTAAAACCACTTGGGAAGCACAGCTGGCCTGCTGGCTTTGGCATCCCCTTCACTGGGTGAGGGGATGTTCTTCTGGCCCTGGGTCAGGCTGTTTTGGGAGGCAGGTATCTGCTGCTGCAGGAAACCCTTTCTTTACCTGCACCTCAGTGTTCATGAGCAGCCCCATCTTTGGTGGTGGAGCATGTACCCTGCTCTGCCAGATCAGCTTGTTGTTTCAGCACGCGGGACATTTTTGAGGGTGGAACCTGCTGCCTGCCATCAGGGCTGGGCTCTTTCCCAGTGTTGGAAGCTAAAGATAATAGTAAGGCTGAGAACAAAGTTTCTGCCTGCCCTGTGTGGCCACTTCCACACCTGCCCTGATGGCTGAACTCTCGTTCCTGCCCTAGAACCTGACTGTGTTGTGCCCACCGGAGTACATGGTGTGCTTCCTGCACCGGCTTATCGCTGCCCTGCGGTTCTTCTGGGATGGCCACAAGGCAAAGACCTCTGCTGCACTGAGCAGTGAAGGTAAGGCCTGGAGGAGGGAAACCTCTTAGGACATTTCTGTGCTTAGGACAGGGTTAGCCTCTTGGCAGTGCTCTCCAGGATGCTGGAAGTTTTGTGTTTCTCATGGGCGCTGGTGCCTTCTGTCAGCCCATGCCTGTAGTTCCCAGTCACCCTGGGGAATTCCTGTGTGCAGGTCTGTTCCAGTTAACATCCAGACCTGAGGCTTTGCAAAGTGACGCTGGTACTGTTTGTTAATTCTCCCTGTATGCTTTGGAGCAGAGTCCAGTATTGATGATGGGTCTGTAGAAGGGCAGTTGAGTGGTCTCATTGTCAACATTTAGGGGAAGATATTTGTCTGGGTTTGTTCCCAGACTGTGGGGATTGAGGGGAAAAATGTCAGTGTCGGTTGCTTTCCCACCCTCAAACCCCTCCTTGGCTGTCCTGCCATGATCTGCTTAGCAGTTCCCTTTCTTACTTCAGCCTGACTTTTTCTCTACACTAAGTAAGTGCCTTACAAACCTTGTGGGACTAAGTGACAGAGGTGGCAGGTAGAGAGCTGCTGAATGTTCTGGTGATAACTTCCCCCAGTGACTGTAGCTGGGAAGGAGGAAGTGCTGGGAGGCTTGTTTGTTCATGGTCATCAGTTACTCCTGTTTCTACAGAGATCTAATGCTTGGTTTGCTGTGGAGATCACCTCTGCCTTAATGTCTCGTGGTTTTTTTATGACAACAAAAGTTGTCACTCACTGCTGGTCCAGGCTGGGCCCTGGAGTCTTACATGTCTGTGTGGGTCCTATGTGGGTCCTATGTGTGGGACTCAAAAACCAAATCTCCTTCTCTGCTTCAGAGGCATACATCCCTCCTCAACTCTTCTATAATGGGAAAGTGGATTATTTTGACCTTCAGCGACTTGGAGGTCTCCTGTCTCATCTTAAGAAGACTCTGAAAGGTAAGTGCTCTCATTCCAATACCTGAATCCAAGTCCTGGCTGGACTTCACCCAAGAGATATCCCAGGGAGGGAAGCAGTGGGTAATGAATTGTGATTAAATTTAAAGAGAAGAGACTTGAATTTTAGCAGGGTGCAAGTTACACTGAAGAAGACAATATCCCTCCTGGGTGGAGTGTCTTTTAAGTTAATGGTGTATTCTTTCTATCCCGGAGTGGGGCCTGTGGCTGGTGGAGGGAAGGGGATGCTCTTGCTGTACCACAGCTGAGGGCTGGGACCTGTCAAAGCACTGACCGTCAGCCTGGCTCTGCTGGCTGTGAAGGATGTCCAGGATTTACATGCTGTACCACTCTGGGTAAGCAATAGCAGCCCAGCCTGTGTACTGCAGCTGTATATTTGTCTGCAGCACGCTGCTCTGGCAACAAACTCTCAAAGCTTCCCCTTTTGGAAGGGTTAGAAACTCCTTGCTCTTCAGTCAGGCTTGGTTTGTCTGGTTTCTGGCTGATGTGGCACTTGCCTTTGACATCTTTTCTCTGTCTCCAGTGTGTTTGCAAGATTAGAACCAATTTCCCTGTCTCAAGTTGATGCTGGGCTGTTCAAAATTAGATTACTTAGCTTAAGAACCACATAATCTCCTCTGCTTTCTTACCAAGGTCTTCTCAACCAGCTTTAAAGACAGGGCTGTGGACTAGAGGACATGTTGTTCAGGCTTTGCACAGCATAATCATCAGCACAGCCTGGGCTTTCCTTTGGGCTAAAAATAGTTTCTGCTCTGAGTCTTGGAGGGGACCTACTGTCCTAGTGACTTTGGGACATATCATGGGACAGAGTTGAAAAACTTGATGCTTAACAAATGGACTCAGGCCCTCAGTTCCCTTCACTAGTCCAGTTTGGCCCTGGCAGTTGTTTCCTGGTTCCTCAGTTATTCTATTTGTTGCTGGTAGGACCAAGAACAGAAATGGGTCCTGAGTGAGCAGCACCCATTGCTGCTTGGCCCCTGCTGTGTGAATGAGGGCAGACCTATTCCATGTGAGGAATATGGGGAAATCAAGCTTTTCTCACACAGCATCCAGCTTTGCTGACTGCTTCTCTACTGCCAAGAAGCAGGAAAGAGGATGAGCCTAGGGCTGCCTCATGGGAAGCAGAGAGTGACTCCTGCGTTCACAGCTGCTTTGGTGTCCTCTGTGCAGATGACCTGGCTGCAAAAGCCAACGTCCTGATCGACCCCGCCGAGCTGCAAGCAGTGACTATGGATGATCTCGATGAAGATGAGGAAACAGCAACATCGGCAGCACAGGTGAGCCATTCACCTGTAGGGGCCCTCGTGCCAGGGTGGCAAGCTCAGCCTCTGGCTAGAAAAGCTTTGCTTTAGATGAAGGCAGTGTCTGGGCCAGGACTGTAACCAGTTCATGGGCAACCAGATAAACAGCTACACTTGCATGGGGGTTACTAGAGATCAGCAAGGTCCTGGATGCACCAAGTCTGAGCAGCAAAATTATCTTTGCTCTGCTCTCTCACCACCTGCTGCTCTGAATATGCCCTCTCCCCTCCATGGCAGCTCTTGGTGCTTGCATTTGAAAGGCTGCGAGGCAATTGCAGACAGAGCAGCTTCTTGCTGTGCAGATCTGCTGCTTGTACCTGGCATGTGCCCTTAGAGGAAGGGATATCCATTTGCTAACTGGTCACTGCTGGCCCAGCCATGGTAGGAAGGGTGTCTGCTCACCTTCCAGTGGCCACTGTGCATCTATAGAAACATCCTTGCAGGGATAAAGGAGGAATAGCAAGCAGCTAAAGGGCTAGGATTGTTTCTCCCTTAATTTCTTTCCAGTCTCAGCGTCCTTCTGCTGCCTTGGCCATTGGTGGAGCTCTTGCCAGACCTGGCTGGCTCAGCTCCCCCACCTTGGGCCGCGCCAACCGCTTCCTCAGCACGGCAGCCGTCAGCCTGATGAACCCGCGGCGCCCTCTGGGCACCCTGGAGAAGATTAAAGTGCGCACACTGAACGTGGAGCAGCGGACGGAGGAGGACAGTGAGTACTCTGCTGCGTGCTAACATGGCCCATGGGGAAATCACCACCTCCCAGTACTCTCAAGAGGGATGCAGTCTGTTTACAGCATTGCTTCTTCCCATTTCCAGGACATGCTGACATCCATAGTTAACCACTTTGCCAGCCTGAACATGACACTGGTGGTGCTGTCACTTTCTGATTGTAAGGGGATGCTGCCTTTGCTCCTGCAAGTGCAGCTAGACTTTGTAGGGAGGTGGTTCTGAGGCAGCTGAAGCCATGCTTGCTCTGAACACAGAGTAGCTGGAGGGTCTCCAGCAGCACCATTGCTGTTGGGTTGGGCTGGACAGGCCTGTGAAGCCTGTGAAGGCTTGAGGAAACGGGACTTGCATGACCTGGGTCTGTTTGCAGAGATCTGGCAGGTAAACCTGCTGCAGGCAGTGAGATTGGAACGGTGTGTTAGTGTACCTAGTGAATCCCCGTGGGCTGGGAAGGAGCAATGTGTTAGAGAGGCACAGCAGACCTTGGGCTTCAGAGAGCTGCTGGCAGAAGCTGAGGTGCCAAAATGCCTTGCTGAGAACTTCTCTCCTGTCTTGGGGTTGCATTGCAGTTGAAGGCAGCCACGGAAATGAAGGTCTTTTACTGGGCAGACCCCCAGAGGAACCAGACCAGCCCATCACAGAGAACTCCCTCCTGGAAATCCTGGATGGGATAGTGATGATGTACAACCTCAGCGTCCACCAGCAGCTTGGGAAGGTAAGCAGCACATGCTATACAGGAGTCCACGCCTTCAGCTTCCATGCAATAGACTGACTATTTTTTGATTATTTAGTGACTCTGTATGCCCTTTCTTTTTCCTTCCAGCACCTCTGGGGGATCTGGTTGCATGCTTATGTGTCTAGGGGAAAAAAATACCCTCATTTATGGATGGAATCTGCTTGGTTTTCAGATGGTTGGTGTCTCAGATGATGTGAATGAATATGCCATGGCACTGAAAGACACAGAAGAAAAAATCAGCCGCTGCCCAAAGAGGGTAAGTGGTCTCTGGACTCTCAGCTTCCTTTTCTGGTAGAGCCTCAGTATCTGGCAAAAAGAATGAAGCACAGTGGGTGATTTCTAGCTCAGGAGCAGCCAGTGTCCTGGATGGGGTAGTAACCCATGCCTGGAGCTGGCAACCGCAGTTCATACTCCGCCAACCCATTGTACCACAGCCTCGAGGAACAGGAGGACTGAAGCGACTGCTTCAGCTTCTCCCAGACGAGCTGTGGCATCTTGCAAATCTCCATGTGCTGTAGACACCTCGGAGCCAGCCTCTTGGGGTGGGGACCCTCCAGTGCTGGACTGCGGACACATCTGTCCTATTCCAGCTGCTGGAGACCGAGTGTTTCTGCTGATGCATTAAAAAGAAGTATCTGACAGTAGTTGACCCTAAAGCTGCTGCCCACACTGGACCAGCATCTGCATCAGGCCTTGTGGGCTGCAGCTGAGACTAGTGAGTACTCTTTATAGCACTGATTCCCGCTCCCACCACAGAAAGGCTGCTGACCCCTTCCCTCCTGCCAGTGTTCCCTAACTAACCCCAAGATGGTATTTGTTTTTGCACTGTTTGTCCAGCTCTGAAAAAAGGTTGCTATAAATGGCAGTGACATCTGCCCTCACATCTCTGCACTCTTCACAGAGGAGAGACATCCACGAGGAACTACTGAAGAGCCAAAAGGTCTTCTCCGAGAAGCTCAATCACCTAAGCCGACGCTTGGCCTGGATAAATGTCACCATCTATTCAAGGGTAGGTAGGAACATAATGTGAGTGGCTCAGAGGAGACCAAGCAAACGAGCCTCCTTGTCTGTGCTGCTTGGGTCATGTGTCACGAGTGTCATTTTCCCTGGGGCTGGAGCAAGGCTGATGATCCGTTGGGCTTGTTTTTCCCTTTTTGGGCATCAGAGACTCCTTCCCAGGCCTGTACCACATCCTCTCCCAGCCCTGGCCCATAGTGTTTGTTAGGACATGGCCCAGCCTGTTCTGAGCTGTGTGGGGTTCTGTAGGCTTTCTCTTGGGACATCTGGCCTCTGCACTGTGGACAGAAGGGTGCAAGTCAGAGGGACATTTGGGTCTTAGGGCATGCCTAGAGGATAGAGGGTAGTACGAACCCTTCTTCACTTGATTCCCACATAGAGAGTACATTGTGCACTTAGTAATGCCCTATCTCTTTGCCCACATTGTCCCTTTTTTCCCCCAGGAGAAAGCATCTGGTCTGTTTTCTCATGAGCAGTTTTGCTGTTGAGCTTTGCTAATCTCCTCTTCCTGCCTTCCCTTGCCCTGTCTCTGTTTGTAGCCTTTTTGTGCCATGGGAGAAGACACATTTCCCTGAAAGGACAGTAACAGCAGGGTCTCTGCACGTGTCCCAGGATCTAAAAGGGAGGGGAAAGAGTGGTAGTTCCTGCTAACACGTCTGGCAGAGCTACAGTGGCTGATCCCGATTCAAGTGCACTTTGCTCATGCCCCTCTTCACTCCCAGAGCAGGACTCCCAAGGCACCGTGCTGCATTCCAGCTCTCCAGCTGCATTAGCATAGCCCATGCTTGCCAGAAAATAAACCTTTCTTCCCGGACTGCTCTGGAAAGGCTGAGGGACATTATCAGTGTGCTTTGCAGGGACCGCTGCCGTGGCCTGTGCAGAACCACTATTGGTGCCTCTAGATGATCTGTTGTCATATTAAATGCAGGTGCCTGCCTCCCATCAGGAGTGCAGTGTCACCTTTCTGGATGAATCAGCAGCATCTGAGAGTGAAGGTTACAGGCTCGTGCTCCTGCCTTGGCCAATGGGGAGAGCAGGGTGAAATGTGCCCCAGGAGCTGAGCGAGTTCACTCTGGAGAGGAGTGTGGCTGCACAGAGGCTCCTGTCCTTACTGCATGGGAAACATCCACCTGGCCAGGCTCCCATGTCCATGTGCAAGGGAGGGACACAACTATATGAGTGTTGCAGGCTTTGCTGATGGAGAGAAAGAGACTGGTTCTGTCTAGAGGTGAATTCCTCCCCTGTCCTGAGGTGTGGGAGCACAGGAGAGGCTGATCCTTCCTCTGGGGAATTAACCACTAGTTCATTCTGAGCTGAGAGATTCAGGGTTAGACGAAAGGGAGCACTACAGCTTAAGAACACTCTTAGTTTTAAAGTAGATAATCCTGCCTTCAGAAACATCCCAGTGGGAAGACCATTTCAACTTATTTTACTACAAGGCTGTATTTATCCCTCACTCTGTGGGTAATCACATCTGTGTATTCTCTTGGTGGAGGCTTTCCTCTAGCCTGGCAATACCTCAGATGACATTTTGAGGTTATCAACTTTTAGTAAAAGCAAATGCAGTTTTCTTTACCTTCATGTTGCCTTCACAATTTCTTTTTATCCTGAAAGCAACAGTTGAGCCGAGATGTGTGTCGGTGTCGAGATAAAGATGATGTCTTTTAGTCAGTTTAGTTGATTTACAGTAGTTCAGTCTAATTTACAGAACAAACCCATGTAAATCTCCCAGATAGTTACACACTTTAGAAAAGCCACCAAGCAATTAACTCAGTTATCTGCACCTCTGATTTTAATCATTTTTTTAATTAGAATTGTAACCCTCCTTCATCTATTTTTATGCAAATTGCTATTACTTATAATATGTAATTTGTAAGGGTATGAAATATTTCCTCCTTTTATGGCTTTTTGGGTGCTGATTTTTATAGCTTAAAGTTATGTAAGATGCCCTTAAATTTCCTGTTTTTTATTTAGGGTCCCCTGAGTTTTGCTTAGAGAAGCAAGAAGCCAGTGTTCCTCAGGACAGTAAATCTGGTTGAATGGCTGGCACAGAATCCAAAAGGCTGTGGCTGCCTGTTGCAAACATCTGAGTTGGGATGAGCTTTCTGCCTGTTCCCCATTTCATTCCTGCAAAGGACCAGCTTGCTTTCCAGCGGATTTATGCTGGGTTTGCTAGTGCCTGTCTTCCTTCAACCAGTGCACTTGGAATAAAAACTAGTGTGCCCTTTTTGCAGTCTGGCTGGTGTGGTCGGATACGCCCTACCAAGGAGTAGTTCTTGGAGGGTTTCAAGGCTCAGTGAGACAAAGCCATCAAATGCCACGGTGGTGAAAGTCATGCTCTCAGGTTGAGGTTGGTGGAGAGATCTCTGGTTGTTCCCTCCACCTGACGTTTCTGTGGCTCTATGAAAAGGCTGAATGGCACAGATCTGGTGAATGGACTTAGAGCAGTGGTCTGAGGAACATCTCGTGACATGAGAGAGATGTTTCTGAGGTCGAAGCGCGGTGCCAACTCCAAAGAGAAACTGGACAAAACTGAATGGGGATTGTGTTCTCTCTGGCCAGGAGAAGATGCAGGACATATATTGGCTGCTGCGGGTGTGCATCCGCACCATCGAGCACGGCGACAGGACGGGCTCACTCTTCGCTTTCATGCCGGAGTTCTACCTCAGCGTGGCCATGAACAGCTACAGCGCACTCAAGAACTACTTCAGCCCCGTAAACAGCATGGAGGAACTTCCAGGTAAAGGGGTGGGGAGGCCTTGCTAATTCTGGCCTGATAAAGTCTAAAGTAAGCCACATCCTCACAGTGAGGCAGTGGTAGTTGGGCATCATCCCTTCTGTGTCCTTTCCCGGTTGTCATATGCTGCACCGTTCTGTTGTCTGTGTGCTGTGGGGCGGGTGTTGAGTGCTGTTCCTCAAATAGGTACCCACTGGTGAGCTGTGGCCATTGCTGAGCTTCTGCAGGGAGCCCATGCCTTGCTGGAAGCTGTCAGGGTGTTGGCTGTAGTGAAAATCACTGGCAGCTGTGGATTCTGTTTTCAAAGGCACACCAGGAATGGGCTAGGGTACTGGAAGGTGTGCCCATAATGCATACCACTGCCTGCTGCTGCTCTGGGCGGGGGAAAATGTGCTGTGCTGTGAGTGCAGGAACTGGGGCTGCTTTTGAAGCCCCCTGGGATTCGTTCCCATGGAGATGACCACCCACTTGATGCCAAGAGTCTGTGTTTGGGTGGATTCCCTCTGTGCACGTTCTGTGCTTTCCTTGACTAAGTGATCCCAGCGAGCTCTTAGCAAATTGTTCTGTGCTTTCCAGAGCCTGTGAAGGTAAGAAGAGCTTCTGTTCCCACCAACAAGACATAGCTAAAGTGTTCACATCCATTAAGTGGGAGCTGTGCCTGCTGCTCAGGGAGCAGCAGAATTAAGCAGTAGCAGATTTCATCAGGGCCTTTTCTGTGTATATCCTAGGGTGTTATTTGTGTTACTCAGCCTGAGACAAGGCTGAGGTGCTCCTCAGATGCACTAGGCATCTTTCCTTTGCCACCTGACTCAGTTGCATGGTTTTATCTTTCTCTGAGTATCTGCTTTAGACTCTGCAGACTGAGGCAAGAGGCTCTGTTGGAGATGAATGTGCTTTCCCAGCTGTCTGTTTTGACAACCAAGCAGAACTGCGTAGTTAGCTGTAGCAGGAATGAACCCCATGGCCTGTGCCATGTCCATGGGAATGCTGGGACCACAGGGCTGCCCATTAGGAGGTTGGCATAACCCCTGCTCCCTCCTTCTCTTTGCAGGCTATGAAGAGACTCTGATGCGCCTCGCTGCCATCCTGGCCAAGCATTTTGCTGACTCGAGGATTGTGGGCACAGGTGAAGCTGCACTCCTGCTTTGGGGTGATAATGTCACAGAGCTGGCTGGTCCCACTGTTGGTGGGATTCTGCTAGGATCAACTTGCTGAATCTGTTGAGTGCTTTATGCCTCTATAAAGAGAGGCTGGGAACTGCCTTGAGACCTTATTACAGGCTTCCAGTATCTGAAGGGAGTGTAAGGAGAACAGGAAGTGTAGCGACAGGACAAGGGGTTTTAAACTGGAAGAGGGGATATTTAGATTAGATACTAGAAAGAAATTCTTTACTGTGAGGGTGGTGAGGCATGGGAACAGGTTGCCCAAAGAAGCTGTGGAAAACCCATCCCTGTAGGTGTTCAAGGCCAGGCTGGATGGGGATTTGAACAACCTGCTGTGGTGGGAGGTGTCCCTGCCCATGGCAGGGGGGTTGGAACTTGGTGATCTTTAAGGTCCCTTCCATAGACATGCTTTCCCAGTCAGCTGCAGCCCCTGTAAGTATGGGCAGGTCCCTCCTTGCCTCTGGGGCTCCTTGACATGCTGCCTGTCCTTGGGTGCCTGGCTCAGCCCCTTCTCATTCTTCCACAGACATCCGGGACTCCCTGATGCAGGCGTTGGCCAGCTACGTCTGCTATCCCCACTCACTGCGTGCTGTGGAGAGGATCCCAGAAGAGCAGTAAGTGCCACCCTGCCTGTTCCTGGGGACCTGGGGCAGGGCTGGGATGGTGGCAAGGCTGGGTGAGGGACCAGGCTGGCTGCAAAGCACCACTGGAGGTTCAGGAGCTGCAGCAGGGTGCTGGAGTTGATCTGGGGAGCCTCCTAGCACCCTTATACCAGTGGATTTGCTCTGTCCCAGCTCCATGGGTCCTGTTTAATCCCCTGTCCCCAAACCCTTTGTGGCTGACCTGTGTCTTTCATCTGCTAGGCGGATCTCCATGATGAAGAACCTCCTGGCTCCCTATGAGCAGCGACCCTGGGCACAGACCAACTGGATCCTCGTCAGGCTGTGGCGGGTGAGCATCCTGCATCTCTTCCCCTCTCACAGTTAGGGGCTGGGTGGGCACTGAGCATTTCTCTTTCCAGTAGCAACAAAATCTACCGAGTTCCCAGCCTCTGAGATCTTTCCTTGTCTCTTTTTCCAGGGCTGTGGCTTTGGGTACAGGTACACACGGCTCCCACATCTGCTGAAAACCAAGCCTGAGGATGCCAGCCTCCCCAGTCTGCAGAGTGAGTGATGCAAAGGATTGGCACTTAGGGTTATGATGGGTGGTGAGAGAGGACCGGCCTCTTCCCTGGGAGCCATCTCTACTATGGGCCAGGCCAGCTGAAGCAGGGGGATCCTGGCCAAATATCCACGCCTGACCTTTACAGCCAGTGTTTCATTTCCTGGACATCCCCATTCTCTCTGCACTGGCTAGTGACTCTTGTGTGCTGGGTGGTGGGTTAGATCCATCATTAGAAAGGATTTTGCCCTTCAAGAGAGAGGTGAGAGGCCCTCACAATAGTTTCACCCCAAAATGTAAGCCTGGGAGAAGGCTTTTGGATGTCCACAGACCAGCTGCTATGGGGAAGAGCAGGTAGTAGGAACCCTTTTGAGAGGGAGTGGGTGCCCAAGGAGGCAGGGCACTGGACAAGTTTGCAAGCAGGGAGTCTTCTACCCAGGCACCTCAGAGCCTGGCAGAGCCTGTCCTGCCTTTGGCACAGCAGTTTGGTTTTCAGCACTGTCACCAAACTGAGGGATTCCATGGCTGTGTTGAGGCTGAGAAGGGTGCGGGAAGGAGAAGGTACCCTTCTTGAGCTGCAGAACAGGGTCTCAACTTCAGCCTTGCAGGGTCCAGGCCTGGTCAGATACAATCCTGCCCCCGGTGGAAAAGGCTTTCTGCCAGACTGTGCTCCTGGAGATCTGCCTGGGGTTGGGGGGCAGAGGGTGCCGCAACCTGACATGGGCAGGCAGCATGTGGAGGTGGACACTGATTCCCAGCCAGTGGGGAGAGCTGCCTGTCTCTGTTTTAACAGCACTCTTGTTCTCTTTCTCTCTCCTGCCCGTGGGTGCCCAGGAGATCTCTCTGTTGCTAGTTTCCAGAGTAAGTTTGTTGTGTGACCCTCTCTTGTCTGGTGAAGTAGCTTTAGAGAGCTCCCTCCTTCCCCTCTTCTGTCTAGAGAGACCCTTCTTTTGGGGGGCAGAGGGTTTCACACAATTAGTGTGATTGTGATTCTCTTTGTTGCATTTTTCCCACACAAAACAAGCCCCCAGTCCTGTGGGGTGGTGACCAGGCTCCCCCCTATCCCGTGGAGCTCTGGGGCAGCAGCAGAGTTCCTTAGCGTTCGAGGCATCTCTCCATCCATCTCTGGGTGGCTCCAAACAGTCTGAGCCCGAGGCAGGCTGGGCTGGCTACTGGGGACTTGCTCCTGGGATTGCTATTTTAAGGTGCAACCAAATCAATAATGAATGCTGATTTAATTGAAGAGGGACATGGGACTCAGAGGTGTCCTTGAGATGCTGGCTGGGGAAAGAAGAGGAGATGACCCACCTCCCCACCCATCAGTCTTCACCTTGTCGCAATTTGAGCATTGGGGCAGGGACAAGAGGACAAACTGCTGAGCTGAGAGAAATCCCAGTTTGTCTGGGTCTGCTTCTGCAGGCCAGTCTGAAGGAAGCTTGAGCAAATGCCTCTTCTCTGGTGCTCCAGCCTTCTCCTGCTTTGGGGATGCTTCTTGGGATGACTCCTCACCTGTGGTGAAGGTGTGCTGGCGCTGCCTTCAATATCCATGAAACATGTAGAGTGCAGAGTTTGGTTCCTGAGAGCAAACTGGGGCTGTCTTCAGAGGTGGGGACAATTCTGGTCGGTGGCTGCTGTAGGAACTCGGTTTGCATTCATCATAGCTTGTTGGCAAGGCTGGCTGCTGTTACAGCATGCACATGGTGAACAGCAGTGGTGGCCCCATGCCAGACCCAGCCCATCCTGTTTTTAGCCAGCTTCAGGGTGGCTTCAGGTTCCAGCACAGGGCTCTGCCCCAGGCCTTCTGCCCACGCATCCATCAAGCAGTGGAGGGTAGGTGGATGGGACCATGAGATCATCCAGCTGAGCTGTTGTGCAATAAGGGCCAGAGGGTTCGCCCACACCCGCTTCCCAAGTCCACCAAATTGCCTAAGCTAAAGAAGTCTTCCCTGAAGAAACCCTGTCTCAATCTAACAACAACATAAGCATCAGCTGGTGGCAGTTGAACTGTCTGAGCCCTCCTGATGGTAGTTCCTCACCCTCAGAAATAAAGCCATGACTTTTTTTCTGATGGGACTATATCTAACCTCATCTTCTGTCTTCCACTACTGCAGCTCTGCCTTTCTGTTGGGTTAAATCTGTGCATTACAACATTTTATTCTTCAAAAGGGCTTGTGCACCAGGGTAAGCTCACTTCTCTCACCTTTTAACGGTGAAAAGAAAGTTCAGCTTCTGTGTCTCCCTCAGGAAAGGGGTTTGTTTTTATTGTGAGCTCCTGTGTTCACCCTTCACGTGTTTTTAGCAGCGCCAGAGGTGCCAATGTCATGTTGGCCAGAAGTCCAGTCATAGAGCCAAAGCTTGCATTAGCCTGTTTGCCAGCACTTTGCTTTGGAGGCATCTGTGAGTCCCAGGCATGTGCTGGGGCGTCCTGGCGCCTTGCACTCGACCTTACCAAGATACCTCATCCCCTGAATGCGAGTGCAGGGGGGTTCCTTCCACCTCACTCTGCAGCGTTCCCTTTGGTCCTCCCTCTCTGAACGCATCTTTGAAAGGGCACAGTTTGAGGGTGACGTGGATTGCTGCATCCCCAGCTTACCTGGTGGTTACCCAGCCTGATGGACACCGAGCAGCAGCTGTTCAACATCTACATTTGGATCCTTTCAAAAACTGGGATCAACGCTGGGTGGAACTGCTTCGCTTCTGAATCTGGGCCGTTTTGGGTTTTTCTGCTCTGTGCTCCCAGCTCCACTGTAAATGCTGCAGCCTCCAAAGCCCCCCCTTTGGCTGCTGACCAAGAGGTCTCACAGATAGCCCTGTTATAAATCTCCCTGGGTCGTTAGCAAACTATAAAGTACATCATTATCTTCCTGTGATGAAAGTACACGACCCTGCTTCTTTACAATTATCTAGTAGGAGCACTTATTGAAGGCTTCCACTTTGCTTTATTAATTTTTAACTCTTATCTATTAATGGGCCTCTGCTACCGTTAGACTTTCTCCCATTACTACTTTTTTTTTAATAATTCTATTAGAATTTTTTCCTGTAGTTGAAGAAACTGTGTTTGTAGCCAAGTTAGTCGTGGGTGTTTCTTTCATGTCTCCTCCTATTACCCCTTTTCTCCCTATTACCCCTTTCCTCCTGTTTTGTTTCATCCACTGCTGGCCATGTTTGATTGGGTTTACTTTGCCTTTTACATTAGAGCTTCTGTCTTTCATGGAATCACAGAATCGTTTGGGTTGGAAAAGACTCTTAAGATCATGGACTCCAACTGTAGTTTGGAGCATCATCCTGGTCTCAGTGAACCTTTTAACCCAAGTGCTTGCTGTAGCGCTGGGGCTTTTTGCCTGTGTAATAATCTTCTTAAAGTACTCTGTGGTTTTATTCATTATTTTTCCCCCCACCTAGATTTTAGGGTTCTTCCTCCAACTATTTTGCTTATGTTTTTGTGGGGAGGTTTCTGTTGTGGAAGCGTTGGATGTATCTCTAACCCCCTGGGGCCACACTCTGGTTGCCCCCACTAAATTTCGTGATTTCTGGCCTTGGAAAACCACCGATTTCAGTTCCAGTGAGTGATCTTTGTCCATTTTAATGAAAGCCAAGCCAAGATTGAGTGGCTTTTGTGTTAAGGAGTTAAAAGTTTTAGAAATGCCTATGATGTGCTGTTGCCAGGATCAAGAAAGTAGCCACGTCCGTGAGCATCCACAGACTCCCTGCAAAACAATGTCCTTGTCTGAAATGGCACACGAAAGGACTGTGGTGTCACCAGGAGGGCCGTGGTGACTGAGACGTGAGGGAGGTGGGTGGAAATGCCTCAGCAAAGGTGAACTTCTTACAAATGGCCAAGAAGGCCAATGGCATCCTGGGGTGTATTAGAAGGGGGATGGTTAGTAGGTCGAGAGAGGTTCTCCTCCCCCTCTACTCTGCCCTGGTGAGACCCCATCTGGAATATTGTGTCCAGTTCTTGGCCCTTCGGTTGCAGAAGGACAGGANCCTGCTCTGGCAGGGGGATTGGACTGGGTGATCTTTCAAGGTCCCTTCCAATCCCTGAGATTCTGTGATTCTGTGAAATGAATGTGAATGTAGCACCCGGGGCTGGGCTTCTGGGTACCACTAATGATTGCCCCATGGAGAACCTCATCTGGGAAGGCATGCAAGGGACAAAGCTGCTCTTCCTGTGTTCCAGGGCTGCCTCCTTTTGTTGCTTTCGAAGAGTAGCAGTGATCACAGTCTCTTTAGATTCAGAATCCTTTTGGAAGCAGCAAAAACCCAGGAAGTCCACTGTTTCCTGGTGTTTGCTTAAAACCTTAAAAAAACCCTACATCACTGTGGAGAAGTTTGACAAGAGGCACCACCTTTGAATGCTTTTATAGACTGGCACAGTCTTTGCCAGCAGCAGGGAAAGCATTTAAGAATCTAGAATTGGAGGTTTGGAGCAAATTCACACCACTTATTGGAAAAAGACCATGAGGAAATAGTCATTGGCTTGAAATCAGGGTGAAGCAAGTTATTACACGTGTAAGAGCATCCTTCAAAAAGCCAAAGCTGCCTTCAAGTGAGGTAGACTTGGACAATTCATTTTGAGATCTGTCCTGGCTTGAAATATTGATAAAATAGGCTTTGGCGACAGACCAAGAGGACAACCTGCAGAGCTCATCTGTGAAGAGTGGTGGTGCTTCCGTACTTGAAGGTGGCTAATATGTCAGCAGTTTTAATAAAAAGCACTTTTTACACATTGAGGGGAGGCTGGGGGAGAGAAGACAGAAGAAAGTTAACCCCACAAAAGGACCTTCCAGTTTTGAACGACTGGGAGACACAATGTAGATGGAACTCAGCATCACCAGATGTAGAGTGATGAACTTGAAGGGAAAATGGGATTAAAAATCAGTGGGGCTGCCAGCTGAGTGTAGCCCTTAGAGACAAGATTGCAGGGTGGGCTCCCCAGGACCTGTCTGTGTACACTTCTCAGAAAACAGCCATGGTGTTTCAGGTGTGGCTTCCCCAGGCCCAAGCAGATGAGTGACACCTCCCCTTGATCTCTTGAGTACATCCTCCTACTGTCATTCACCTCTTAGCTGTAGCAAGAGCATTCACCTGTCCCCTCTTCGAGTTGGTATCCTCCATAACCTCTTTAACCATGCCCAGACCATTGTTTCCCAGCCAGGACTGATACTTGGGGTCGTTATCCCCTAGATCCAGAATTTTCTCCTTATTGTTGAATATGATTGGTTTTTTTTGTCCCAGTCTCCAAGTTTCTTAGGGTGCCTCTGGAATGTCAGACAAAGCCCCTTGTGTAGTGTCATCTGTAAAGTCAGTAAGGGTGTGCTGTGTCCCCTCATCCATCACTGACAGAAGACAACAAGGTGGGCTCCAGTGTTAACTCCTGGGCTTCTCCACTTGTGCCTCGCGACCAGCAAGGTCCTGAGGAGCTTGAACTGTCATCCTACTATAATCCTTTGGAAAACATCAGCTTGGTGCACAGTCAAAGGAACAAATTGTGCAACAGCAATTATGACAAAAGGAAAACAGAACTAAACCAAAACCACATGATGCCTTTGTGCAAATCTGCCACGCGCTTGTGGTTTGGTTGCTGCGTGCACTCCTCATTCCACCTCTCTCAAAATCTGGGAGAATCAGCAAAGCTTGGGGAGGGATGGTGGAAGAGACAAAGAAATGACAGTTTCTGTGTGAGAAACTACACAGGCTGGGCCTGTTGCCATTCAAAAGAGACACTCCTTAAGGTCTGAAGTCATGGCTAGGCAGACAAAGGAACTGCAGAGCAGCATCTCTGTCTCTCCTACCAGAAGGAGGGGACTGCAAAGAATAAGTACTATCAAATAAAGCAAGTAGGAGCCAAACTCAAGCCCGAATTCCTCTGGCTGCACACAATTGAGCTGTGAAACATTGCTCCAGGACACAGTCAATGCTAAAGGCTTACACAGTTTCAGGGGACACCAGGCAAGAAATCCACTGAGGAGCACTAAATACATACAAAGGACATCTGGCTTGGGCAGTCCCTGAGCCACGTGCAGCTAAGGGCTGGGAACAGACTTGCGGGTGGGAGTAGGACATCAAAGACGTGTTTCATGATGAAATCCTTCCCAAATATGTGCTTTTAGTCAGGATCAAAGCCAGGGTGCTGGCCTGCCTGGAGTGATTAGACACTGTGAGACATAAGCACGTGTCCTCCATAACAACAGAACCTCATTGTGCTTATCAGTGGGTACTTACAGAACAATTTATCCTGTTCCTATTTGAACTGATGGTCTCCTGCCACTCCTCTCTGGCTTCACTAGTAGTTATTCCTCGCTTCTGGATCCCTAGGGATCCCTAGAGATTGCCTTGTGTTTCCCTTGCCCGTGCTGGCCTTTAGAGTAGGCTACCACTCAAAAGACCTTCTTCTGCCATAGTGTGGCTGGGCCGGTGCTTCCAGAGTTTACACCAGCTCTTACTTACAGAAATCACAGCAATCATAGAAACACAAGGTTGGAAAGGACCTACAAGATCATCTAGCCCAACCCTCCTCCTGTCACCAATACTACCCACTGAGCTACTAAATTATGCCTTATAGCACCTCATCCAGACGCTTCTTGAACACCACCAGGGTGTCGGTGACTCCACCACCTCCCTGGGCAGCCCATCCCAGTGCCTGAGACCACTCCTGGGGAGAAAAAGGTTTTCCTGACATCTAATCTAAATCTCCCCTGGCACAACTTGTGGCCATTCCCTCGAATCCTATCATGAGTTCTCTGGGAGATGAGGCCGACCCCCTCCTCTTCACACCCTCCCTTCAGGAAGTTGTAGAGTGCAATGAGGTCTCCCCTGAGCCTTCTCTTCTCCAGACTGAACAATCAGCTGCTCCTCATAAGACTTACAGCTTCTAGTAGAGGGAAAAGTTGGATATTTTTTTTCATAGAATGGTTTGGGTTAGAAGGGACCTTAAAAATCCTCGAGTTCCAAATCCCCTGCCCTGGGGGTTTTCCTTATGAAAATCTGTTCAAGTCTTTTTCTCCAAGCCCTGAATTGTAGTCTGTGGTTTGTACCCTAGCCTTCCAGGGGAGAAGCACCCATCCCATTTGTGCCCCTCTCCTTTCCCTCCCCACCCACAGGAACTGATGGCCCACACAGCCCTGGCTCTGTGTTTCCCAGCTGCTGGGTCTGACTCTGAGCTCTTGATAGTGAAGAAGCCCAGAGGCGAGATGCCATGTACTATGGTGTTTGTCCTTGGGGTCAGCCTTTCCAGGGGAGCATGGGCAGCCCTTCTTGAGCCCGCCGAGAGCAGAGCCCAACCCCAGCTCCAGTGGGATGTGCTAGGTGCCTTGCTCCTCAGATGTGGGCAGGCAGGCATGTCCACGTGAGGCCAGGGGTGGCCATGCTGCTAGGCAGCTTCTGCCACGCTGGTATCAGGAGCAATTAATGTTGAGCTGACCGTGGAGCCCTTCAGAGCTGAGAGGGAGGGATGCTGAGCTGCAGGGCAGTGCTCCTGTGCTCCTGGGCAGCAGCAGGCACACAGGGCTCTTTCCTGGTTAATTCAGGCTGGCATTGCAAAAAAACCCCTTGGAGGCCCAACAAGAGACACGTCTGCTCAGAATAGTCCTTGTCCCCTGCCTGCAGCCGCTCTGGGACCAGGCCACTGAAGCTGTTACTGTCTGGTTTCAGAGCCCTGTCCCTCCACCTTGCTGCAGCGGCACATGGCAGACCTGCTCCGCAGCGACCGTGACCTGGCCCCCAGCTTCCTCAACAGCGTTCTCAACCAGCTGAACTGGGCTTTCTCTGAGTTCATCGGCATGATTCAGGAGGTGAGTGTGCTGCCCCGGGCTGTGGGGTCCATCACTCGATGGGTGCCACATCCTGCACACCGCGAGGTTCAAGACACAACTCTCGGGGCCGGGAGTGCGGTGAATCCTTGGCATGCATGAGCTGGGCCGGTGGTCACAGCCCTCCTTTTGGGAAGGGGCACCTTGTGAAGCTGTCTCCATCGCTTGGCAGATCCAGCAGGCAGCAGAGCGCTTGGAGAGGAACTTTGTGGACAGCCGCCAGCTGAAGGTGTGTGCCACCTGCTTTGACCTGTCGGTGAGCTTGCTCAGGGTGCTGGAAATGACCGTCACGCTGGCACCAGAGATCTTTCTTGACTGGAATCGCCCATCATCAGAGCTGCTGCTTCGGAGGCTCGCCCAGGTATCACAGAATCACAGAATCTCAGGGATTGGAAGGGACCTTGAAAGATCACCCAGTCCAATCCCCCTGCCAGAGCAGGAACACCTAGATCAGGTCACTCAGGAACGCCTCCAGGCGAGTTTTTAATGTCTCCAGAGAAGGAGACTCCACA
>VZTM01024293.1:471207-485248 GCA_013400555.1 Jacana jacana | reverse complement strand
ATAAAAAGCAGCACAAAACTGTCCGAGGAACCAGACATCTAAACTAATGCCTGTATTTCCAAACAAATACCTTTGACAATAGTATATTAGGACATCTGTTGGATGACTCTACCTTCTCAGCTAGTTTCTACATGGCCTTTTAGCTTAGTTTAAAAGGTTTTGTCCTTCATTCCTTATTTTGTTGGGTCAACTCTACTATAACCCTACCACACCGTGTTGCTGCACGTGCAACGGCGAGACTGAGCTCCTGCCTGGATTCAGCCTTTGCCTAAATCAGGAGTAACTCTGCTTGTTCAAGCCCGTAGCAGGTTCCACACTTTCAAACCCCACACCCACAGAGGGAATAATGCTGAGAATGTGTTTGTTACTTAATGTACACCAGTTTTTTGGTTTTTCTTATGTAGCTTTCTGTGAGGAGTGAAGAAGTGTCCTCCTCTGCAGGCGTGCTGTGAAGCACGGGCTCCAGCTGCAAACGCTGTTCTTAAAACTGCAACAGCAAACCCAGCTGCTGCAAAACAAGTGGTGCTCCCCAAAATGGCTATGTGGCAACTGCTCCCCTCCTTTGGACCTAATCAGGTCAGAGCTGATTTCTACCTCTGCCAGGAGGATGATGGCCCCTTGAATCTTCTTCAAAGGGGCTGTGGCCAGTTTCATCCATCCAGTGAATGCTGAACGCTCCTGTAACGAGCAGCACTGTGAAATGCAGCGAGGAGGTGTGGTATGTCTTGGCAAGAGCTGTAGAGAGTGTAGCTGACTTCACAGGGAACATGTCCCCATGTTTGGGAAGGCATCTCGGTCCTTTGTTCCTTCATCCTAGACTGTGGTACCTAATGTCTCTGCTTCCCTGCTGGGGTCACCAGGACAGCCCCATTCCAACCCACAACACCCCTTAGGGCTACAGTTGCATGAGCAACCCTGAGGAAAAGCTGTTCTTTGTACAAGCCAGGCTGGTGGCGAACAGTCAGGTATACCTTACCTACACCAGAAGGGTTGGGTTGCTCCAAGGGTTGAGGCTCAGTGTTCTGTCCTGAAAGACCCAGTGGAGTCTAATATGGAAATCTTGGGGAAAGTGCTCAGCCTGAGATCCCAAGATCTTCACTGTGCAAGGAGGAGGAAAGTGAGGGGCCCTTGGCAGGTGGTTTTTGCAAGCTGGTGAACAGCCAGCAGAGTGGAAGGTGCTGCAGCATCCCCCTCACGTCCTGGTGGTGCCACTGAACGTGCCCACAGTGGGCTGCAGAGTTCTGCTCTTCTTGCCTGAGGGTGACAGGAAGAGGGGTGCTGCATCTGAGAGCCGGTGCACAGCTTGCAGCGGTTGTGTCAGGTCTGGAGTGATCCCTGCTCATCCCAGGGGGCTTTGGGGAGAGATAATCGTGACTAATTAAATGTCTTTACATTTAATTCCTTCTGTGCTGGTCACAGGCAGAAATTTCTGCCTGTGGTGATGCTCTGTCAAGCAGAGAAGCACATTTCTCTCTGCGCTCATCCTGTGCTTCAGGGCCATCCTGCTGCCAGCTCCAGGCAGGGCAGGACCTGGGCTGTTCTTCTGGCTGCTGAAACTGCTTTTGCCCAGCAGCAGCTGCCAGCTTGCTCTTCATGGGCTGTGGCTGTCCTAGGGACTGTAGCTTCTGCTTCCCAAGAGTTTTTATCCACAGAAATAGCTTGGGAACTGTAGGTGGGATTGGATTCAGATTTAGGTGGAAGATGCTGAGATTCAAGTGTCTTGGTTTCAAACTGGCTCTTCCCTTGGAGGTTTGGCTTTGGTACAACCACTGTGGTGTGGTGCCACCGCCTTCCATGCCAGGGCCAAGCTAGGTCTCTGCTGCAAGCCTCCTTTCAGAAGGCTACCAGCCCCCTGGCACTGGGCACTGAGCCTGAGCTGTGAGGATGTGCTGCTCCAAAACATGCTGTTTGGAAGGCCCATCCAGAAAATACAAATGCTCTCTGCTCTTCCCTACACAGCTCTTGAACCAGGTGCTGAACCGTGTGACAGCAGAGAGGAATTTGTTTGACAGAGTGGTCAACCTCCGTCTGCCAGGTGAGTCCATGCGTTGACTCTCTGTCCCTCTCTGTTGAAAACATGCCCCTGGGAAGTGAGGGATGGCATCTACTGAAGGTGGAAGCAGAGGTGTATGGGATCAGACCTCAGGCCTACCACATCCCTAGCTGGGAAGCCAGTCTGGTGCTGTGGACTGCCAGAGGGGTGCTATCTTCAGAAGATACGTAAATCCTCCAGGCAGACCTGAGCTTTGATGCTCTTCGCAGCCCCTTAACCTCTGTCTGCCCAGCAGCTCCAGTTCCCTCCAGGATCTCTGTCCTCACGAGGCAGCTGATGCATGGGTTTGGTTGGCTGTGGTGAAAGTGGCAGCCACGTTGTGCTTGGGCAGGGAGGTTTGGTTGCCAGATAGTAGGTGAGAGCCGTTGGAGAGCTCAAAGCCCTGGACAGTTTGCAGTTTAGGTAGCAGGCTTGAGTAAAGAGTGCACTGAATTGCTGAGAGAAGCTGTTCTCACCAACATCAGCCCTCTTCCTTATAGAAGTGACCGTGGGCAGCTGAGGTGGGCCTGTTAGCAGAGACCGGCTGCAGGTGCTGTGTTATGGGCATCCTACTATCTCCTGTACAGCAGCTGGATTTTCCTATCTGCTCAGAAGGGGACTGAGCCTTCTCTACTTGAGGCTTGTAAGAGGCAGAGGTGCTCCATCGTGAGAACAGGGCCTGGATCTGGGGTGGGAATTAATGGGAAAGGCTCCTCTGTTCTTGGTGAAAGCCATGGCCCCACCAGATACCCCAAGTCACAGTGCCACCAAGTCTGGAAGCAGTGGTGCAGCCCTGCTCTGCCTGTCCTGTGGTGGCAGCAACTCTGTCTTTCTCTTTTGCTTCCGTAGGGCTGGAGAGCGTGGACCATTATCCAATCCTTGTGGCCGTGACAGGGATACTGGTTCGGCTGCTTGTGGACACTGACGTTCAAGGGTGAGTGGCTTTTGGCTTCTGAAGCACAGAGTCACTTCATGTGGCACTGCTTTGGGTGCTGCAGCAGCCAGTGCCATGGGCAGTGTTGCGTGTGGGTGCATGGGGACTGAAGTGAGGTGAGGCAGATGTGCGTGGTGCCTGCAGAAGCCAAGGAGCTGCATGCCCCTGCATCACAGTGCTACTGCTGGGTGCAAAGCTCCTTTCTGGGGTGTGGGAAAGCCCTTGTGCTCGTGAGAGGTGCTGTACCCATGTGCACCCTCCTCCCTGGGATGGGGTCTGGCACTCTGCGTGTGTGACAGGACAGCTGCTGTCGGAGGTTGTGAGCGCTGCATGTGAAAGATCTGTGCTGATGTGGTGACACAGGCGAAGTGCTGCAGCACCCAGCGATGGGTGGAAGGGAGGTCATTAAAGCTCCTTTCCTTTGGACCCATCTCAGGGGGGCATCACAATGTGTGCGGGGCTCTCTGGCTGCCCGGACCGGTCTCACAAGGGTGAGACAAACCCTGTCCAAGCACTTAGGTGACACTGATTTTCAGATGAAGTGCATTTTCTTGCCTGTATGGTAACCAGCTGTTCAGAGAGACAGCACCAAGGGAATGATGTGGCTGGACAAAGCCAGAACTGACCTGGTGGTTTATGTGTGTCTCTGCCTGCTTCTACTGAGTCCTGAAAACAGGCTCATGCTGATATACTCTGCAGCCCTGCCTTTGCCCTCTCCCAGTATGATTTGTAGGTGCCGTGTCTGGCCACCATGCCCTGTAGGATGCTGTAGGAGATGGGGATTTGCTGTCTGTGCTGCAAATCCTCCTTGCTTCTGCGTTTGGAGAACGTGATAGTCTCTGGCTTTGCGTAGAGCAGAGCCCCATCTGGCCGAGCGGTTCAGCCCTGCAGCCAGTCTTGCAGCTTCTTCTCTCAAGGACTCAAAGATGTACACAAATATATCTAATTATATCCTGCCTCCCGTGGCTGCTGCACCAGTCTCACAGCCCCAAGTGTGGCAGCCCCAAGAGCTCAGCACAAGGTCACTGATCAGTGGTCTTTCTGGGCTGTGAACAGGGGTGGATTTTCCTCGCCCCAAGAATCCTGCTCCATGGAAGGGGCAAACGTCATGAATTTGACGCCACAACTAGACACTTCTTCCTGGAGGGAAGGGGGGAGGTGTTAAAGCAGCTCCTGTGTGCCAGGCAGGATGAGAAGTCCTTCCCTGGCTCTATGTCCCTCGAATATTTGTCCTGGAACAGGTCACTAGTAGAATTGAAGAGGGGAAGGGATAAAAAGCTCTTTCTGTGGCCCTCAGGTGAGTGCTGGGAAGATGGCAGTGTGATGAAACACATCCTTCCCAGCCTGCGGGGAGTTCTGGGGAGACAAAATGCTTCCAGGCTGTGTCTCTTTTACCAGAAAAGCCAGTTGTGCCTTGGGTTAGGGAACTGGACATTGCCAAGCAGCCCCGTCCCCTGTCTGGCACCAGCATGTTCCATGCCTTGGGCAGCAGTGGGATCACAAATCAGAGGTGCTGTATCCTGTGGTGTGCGGTTGGGAAGTGGCAAGTCTCCGGCTGATCTTCAAGGGCTTTGTCGTCATCTCCTTGGGCACTGGAGATAAATAGGAAATGGAGGAGTGATGGGAGAAAAGCTGAGCAGCAGAAGCACAAGGTGAAATAGGAGGAAGCCCAGGGTAAAAAGGTCTATAAAACAAAATGCTTCTGTGTGATTTTGCAAAGCCTTGCACTAAATCTGAGGTTTGATGCATCACTGATCTATAAAAGGCAAGCCAAAATTGCAGAGGAGCATTTAGGTCAATCAAGACAAAAGAACCA
Source organism: Jacana jacana (assembly GCA_013400555.1). Lineage (NCBI taxonomy): Eukaryota > Metazoa > Chordata > Aves > Charadriiformes > Jacanidae > Jacana > Jacana jacana. Next base: position 480,466 of record VZTM01024293.1, on the reverse strand, counting down.
AGGCTGGTGGTTGGAGACTCTCTTCTGCTACCCGGGCAGAGGGGATGGGCAGCCTGATGATAGAAATCAGCGTGGCTGCAAGCAGAGAACCTCATACGGACGGGAAAACTGAGAACCCCCCCGTCTTGGCCACACTCTGGATTGAGGACCATGGTGTGAGTGTTGTACCCCATGTTTGGAGTGGTTCCACTCAGTCCAGGCACATTCAAAAACAGCAACCAGGGACAGGGTGGAGAAAAACAGCAGATACGAAAGGAAACACAGAGGCTTTCCTGCTGCCTTTGCGTTCCTCAAAGGTTCGGTCCTGGTTTGATCCTGTGTGCAGATCTCTTGGCACCATCGCCACAGGGTGCTGAGGATGGGGAGGTGCAACTGCGGGGAGCAGAGCCCCATAGGGATCTCCTCCCCGTAGTCACCCAAAAAGCAGGGAGATGGTACAGCATTGGCCTGGAGTAGGGCCATGTGAAGCGTCTGTCTCTGAGCAAACGAGTAAGAAGATGGTCAGTGGAATGGAAAAGGAGAATTCAAACCTTCCTCAAGTCCAAACACTCCCAGGGGAGATGGTTGCCAAGGGTCGTGTTGCTGCAGGAGGTAACTGAAGAGATTTAAAGGATCCCATATGTAACCAGGCTCTCCAGGGCAGACCTGCTTTATATGAACTCCAAAGGAGACAGCATTCATTTTTCCTTTTTTGCTTCCTCTCAATGCAGCGAGAAGGATAACAAGATGGACTTTTCTCCTTCCTCGGGAGCGCTCTGCCTGGGAAGTGGGTAGAAATCTCTTCCAGTTCCCATTTGGCAACTCTCAGGTTACCAGAAATCATTTACAGAGCAAGATTATACAACCCACATTTGCACGTAGGAACTTCTCCGTGGGAATTGCCTGGAACACTAGCTGTTACACGGGGACTGGTTCCCTGAGAGGAGGTTCTGCTCCAGAGGATGAGGACAAGGGCCAGGACTTTGGCTGTCATTTTTCTGGTTGCCTCTAACCCAGCGAGCCAATGCTGTGCCAGGCGCTTGGTTGGTGCTGCAAGCTTTGCCCTGGGTCAGAGAGGATGGCTTCATCTAGGGGTGAAGGAGGTAGGTCCTGTTTATGGAGCCAAGATGTTCCAGTGGGGAAGGGTGGGAGTAAGGAGAGCCGTGGCCCTGCCGACTCATCCAGCACGTTATCAGGATGCAGTTGGATGCCTCAGCCACTCCTTGCTGAGCACAGGACTCTCAGCCGAGCATCTAGTCCTCTTGCTACGGACTCTTGGCATCAAACAGAGCCATTAAGCACCAGAAAAGGGCACATTGCCCGGGCTGAGATGTGATGAGACAGTTGATACATCATACACCTTAGTCCCTGGACGGAGCGGGCTGTGCTTATGAGAGAGAAGAAGCGCATCTCCCATCGGGTCTGGGAGAAGGGCTGGTGCTTGCTTGTGGTGAACCGAAGCTCCAGTGCCCACCTCTTCCAGGCATCTTCATAAAGCCTCCATGGGTCACTCACCACAATTCCAAAATACTTGCTGGAGACAGGTGGGTGGGAAGGAGTGACCTTGTGCTGATAACCAGAGCATCCTTAGAGAGCAGAGGGCTTGAACCAGAGCAGGGTCTGGGGATTTCACGGCTCGGCTCCCTCACTGTAACGAACTTTGCAACAGGAGCAGAGGACAATTAGTGCAGGCTGCTGGTGGGGAGCTGGTAGCTCAAGCTGGGGTCCTTCAGCAGAGGGTTCTGTGCTGCACAGGCAGGAATGTGACAGTTGCCCTGTGTTTCCCAGTGGAGCAACTACCTGTCCCTCCAGGGCTTCCTGGAAGGCAGCTAAACCTCAGCGCGGGGAATCCTGGAGCCGGGGCTGTCTCACCAGCAGGTGACAGCTCCTTGGCTTAAAGCCCTAACAGCTAGCTGCATCCTGAGCTGCATCAAAAGAAGTGGAGCCATTAGGTGGAAGATGATTCTGCACCTCTACTCTGCTCTGGTGAGACCCCACCTGCAGTTCTGCTCCGGGGCCCCCAGCACAAGAAGGACACGGACCTGTTGGAGCAAGTCCAGAGGAGGGCCATGGAGATGCTCAGAGGGTGGGGCACCTCTGCTATGAGGGCAGGCTGAGAGTTGGGGTTGTCCAGCCTGGGTAAGAGAATGCTCCAGGGAGACCTAGTAGCCCCTTTCAGTACCTAAAAGGGTTACAGGAAAGCTGGAGAGGGACTCTTGATCAAGGAGCGTAGCGATAGGAAGAGGCATAATGGTTTCAGACTGAAAGAGGGGAGATTTAGGTTAGATATTAGGAATAAATTATTTCCCATCTTTTTTTCTCCCATCACTCTTCCATTTCCTATTTATCTGTCAGGGTGGTGAGACCCTGGCCCAGGTTTTCCAGAGAAGCTGTAGCTGCCCCATCCCTGGAGCAGGTTGGATGGGAGTTTGAGCCACCTGATCTGGTGGGAGGTGTCCCTGCCCATGGCAGGGGGTTGGAACAAGATGCTCTTTAAGGTCCCTTCCATTCTATGACTCTGTTTTGTCTTCTGCACCATTGTTGTGGAACTGCTTGGGCCACCAGCCATGCTGCCCCCTCCCAGCCCTCGGGTTTGACAGCAGTTGGGCAGCATCTTCCCTGTGGGGAGTCTCAGCGCCTGGCAGGGGGCAGAGGGGGGGGGGGAATGCCCAGGCTGCCTCTCTGCCAGGCCCTAATGACTGAACCTTGGTTTTGTGGGGAGGAGAGGGAAGGCGGGATCTGGCAGGCTTGAGCCAGGAGCTGGGCTGAGTTGTTGGGTCCGCGCCAGAGACCCTGGCTGCCTTCAGCCAGTATCATCCCCCTGTTTGTCTGCTAAATAATTGAGCAGATTTTCTATCAAGCCTCCTTTGGAGTGAGCTAATGGAGCGGTGTTGGCCAGAGCTCCTGGCGAGAGTGAGGGGCAGGAGAAGGGACAAGCCCAACGGTGAGGCTGTTGGTCACCTCTGTACACCTTATAATTAGGACTGGGCATGTAGGTCCTAATGTATATAGGTCCTAATATAGGTTAGAACAGGCTTTGTGGAAAAGCAAGTGGCCATCCCAAAGTGGACATGAGCCATGTTGTGCTGGAGCTTGGCCACCACTCCGCCTCTCAGTCTTCCTCCATGCCCCATGGACACCATCCCCTCAGAGGCAGAGGGACTGAGACTGGGCAGTGTGTTCCCCAGCCCTGCCCATGGCCAGTGCTCTCCATGTGAGTCGGAAGGGTTTGGGCACATGCCAGGAGCCAGGAACTTTTCTCCAGCACAACTGTACAAGGAAAGGCCTAAGCAGCCTTCAGGGCGCATCTCCCAGGGACTTTTGCCCAACAGATGGAGAGGAGAGAGAGAAGAGCACAGGAACATGGTGGTACCAGCCAGCAGAACACAGTACAGGTGTCCTGGACCAGAAACAACCACGGTGTCCCAGTGGGATGCTGAGCACGAGCCAGCAGGACCTGCCAGGAGGAGTGGCAGTGGGCTGACATGATGTCGGGGGAATTCTGGCTGGATCTCCACCCTCTTCTCCTTCACACAGTACAGATGGGTGCAGAGGGATGGACTGGCAGGAGGGAGGAGATGGGGAGAAGTAACATGTTGGTGAGCAAGAAGGTGAGTAGGCACAAGGCCACATGGAGAAAGCCAGAAAATCAGACTCTGCTCAACTGGTAGATGGCTTTGGGATTGCTTTCACTGGAAAAGTCACTGGAGATCCCAGTCTCCCAGTTCCTGGGGGCTTGCCAGGAATTGGTAGATGGCTTCGGGGTTGCTTTCACTGGAAAAGTCACTGGAGATCCCAGTCTCCAGGTTCCTGGGGTCTTGCCTGGTCCCCACTGGACATGGTAGTTCTCTGCAGTACTGTGTAATTATGGATCATGTAAACACTAATGCTCCTTCAACACACGTTGATGAGCAGGCTATGGTGGAAGGAGGTGCAGGAGTGGACATTTCATGGACTTGCCCTAAAAACTTGGAGAATGAGTGATACTTGAGTCTTGCAGTGTGTACTGTATCAGGGTGAGGGTGAGCCAGAGCACAGTGGAGTGACTAGATCAGACATAGGTTTCATGGTTAAAATAGGAGTCAGGACTCACTGATCTTACTGGTTTTACAAGCTGCCATCTCCAAACACTATGTCCTGGGCAGTGGGACTGCCAAAGCGGGAATCTCATGGCCACTGGGGTCTGTTGGGCACACACTGGGAGGCAGGAGCAGGCATCATGCTGGCAAGCACCAGGCGTTGCTACTTCGAGCTCTTTGGAAAACCATGAGCATCATAAAGAAAAGATCCCAGTCCAACCATATGCATCATGTGTGTGGCCCCAAGGGCAGGAAGGGAGTGATGGTCCAGTGTGCCCCATGTTGTCCTGGCTGAGGTGTGGAGTGCCAGGGAGACAGGAGTCAGCGTTGGAGGCTGCTCCCCAAGCCTAGCGCTTACCCCACTGTCCACAGGAGCAGGTCCCTGCATGCCGGGGATGCCATGCTTTGTGCTGACCCATTGCTTTACCCCACGGAGTCAAGGAGCAGGAGGCCAGTTTGGCAGCAAGCCGGGGCTCTAATGGTGTAGATGGCTGCCGGAGAGGATGGTGTATTCCTTGGGGACCATCCATTATGTTATCCAACTCCCGGCTGTTGGGGAGACTGTGCTCCCAGCTATGTTTTCCCATACTGAGGTGATTTGCCTTCCAAGCTCCATAAAGAACTGCTTCAGCAGCTTGAATCACCTTGCCTTGCTCGTTGGAGCAGCAGTGTGATGCGGGGTCCTTTCCCAGCACCAGAAAGGTGTGAAAGGCAGCAGCAGGACTTTCCTGGGAAAGGCAGCGGAGAGCCCTTGTCGGCAGCACTGGTACAAACCTCAGATGTGCTGTCTGAGTGGAGCTCAGCCTTCCTGTGGGGACAGAAGGATTGAAGCCAGCCAAGAAGAGCTCTCCTGGGCTTCTCCAGGCTGGTGTGTCCCCAAAGAGGCCCTTGAGAGCTTTTCTTACACGGGAGCTTTTTTTCTCCAGTTAGCTTGAGCTTTCCCCAAGCTTCTGTTGGTAGCCTCAGCTGAGATTGCAAGTTTGCTGGACCACTAATTCCTGGGAAGCTGATGTTGGCACCAGGGAAGTGAAAGGTTTGTGAGGAGACCTACAGGGTTGGTGACAGAAGGGCAGCGGGTGGATAACACCCATACTGGGTGCTGAGCCCTAGAGCAGCACCTTCCTTTTCGGAGGAAGACCCCGTGCTTAGATGCAGCAATGGGCTCAACACTCCCTTAGCAGGCATGGGCCACGGTAGTGTCCTCAGCAGGTTTGGACCTGGGCCCTCTTGGCTGGGTCTCTTCTGTTTCCCGGCTCTCTTCTCTTTCCCAGACATTCCCAAGGCAAATTCAAGCCATCCTTCCCATGGGACTCCTGGGTGCAGAGCCAGGGCATGGCATCACCTCAGCTCCATCCTCGAGGGGCAGGGTGCCACCCACCTAGCCACCCCATACCAAAGCACCTCACCAACCATGGCATCACCTCAGCTCCATCCTCGAGGGGCAGGGTGCCACCCACCTAGCCACCCCACACCAAAGCACCTCACCAACCATGGCATCACCTCAGCTCCATCCTCGAGGGGCAGGGTGCCACCCACCTAGCCACCCCATACCAAAGCACCTCACCAACCATGGCATCACCTCAGCTCCGTCCTCGAGGGGCAGGGTGCCACCCACCTAGNCCCCACCCCCCAGCAGCCCCCCAGCGTGGCCAGCTTGGCGTCCCAGGCTCGTCAGGAACGCTGTGCTAACACGAGGTGATGGGGCCAGCAGCGGCGGGCCTGAGGCTGTGGTTGTCTCGGGATAGCTGCTCTCCCAGACGTTCTCCCCTCCTTCGATGGGGTGGGGGGTTTCTGACAAGCGCTTTGGGCACGGTTGATGTTTTTTGGCTGAGAAAAAAGCTGTTTGTTTACCGGCTGAAATAGTTGAATGATGGGTGCTAGTCCTCTCCTGATGCCACAGGGACCTTCCCCTCCCACTGGGTCACAAGGCTGCCAGCAGCTCTTGGGACTGGGGCACAGTTATGGGTTGGGGGAAAGGTCTGCAAAGCGTCCTGGTCCCCATTTTTGGATTGTGTTTGGGCTGTGCTCCTGCCTGTAGGGTGTCCCCAGCATTCCCCCCTGCTGCAAGAAGCTGCTTGCTCCCACACCAGCTGTGGAGGGGGCAGTGGTGGCTGGCAGATGAGGGGGGACACCCTTATCCCTCTGTGGGATCAGGCAGGCATTACAGGGGGGCAGAGCCGCTTCCTGTGCTGGGGGTGATGCAAGGCTGGGTACTGGGAGAAGCAGCCCAAGTGTCCAGTGAGGTGGGGGCCTCTATCTGTGAAGGTTTGCCAGGGCTTAGCCAAAGACCAGACCACAGCAGGTCTCTCCCAGGGGGCTCTTCCCCATATCTAAATCCTCCTCATCCCTACTGGGGCCTGGATATGCCCTTGTGTTGGCTGGCACTGCTCCCTCCCCAGCTCCCAGGCGTCACCAGAGACCTGCCCTCCTGGGGACAAGCCACCAGACGCTCCTCTCACACCAGCTTGGGGCTGTCAGCTCCATCTCAGCACATTTAACCCCTTCACCGAGGCCACCGTCATGCTGTTTGATGGGAACAGAGGCTGGGAGCCTGGTACCAATCACCTGGCTCTGTGTGCCGAGTCAGCAGGAATTTGGGGCTCCTTCAGACCCCCCCCAGAGACCCACTGCGGCACCCGTGGGTTGCTGCTGCCCTGCAAGGGCAAGGAGACACTCAGCCCAGCTTGAGCTTAAAAAAATAGGCATTTTTATTCCAATGTAACTAGAGAATTACGACCCAAGAGAGGAGAGGATTACTCACATTTATCGATAGGCTTATTAGGTTACTGCCTAAATAGCTGTGCTTTAGCAGCGCGTTTGTCCTCCTCAAGGAGAAACGGCGACGGAGGGTGGTGCATCTGAGCCCTCATCGTCCTTGGTGGCACGGGGAGCGCTGAGCAATGCGGGCCGGGCGCTGTTTGGCATCTCCTAATCCTACCTGGACTATTTAGAGCTTCTGAGGAGGCAAAAGCTTGTCACATTTGCTTGGTTGCGTGGCTGGTCAGATGCTGAGCTCCCTCCCTCCTGGGTGGCCACTCTCAGAGAGGTGGCATGTACCCCACCCCTTGCCACAGGGTCATGCTCCCTCCGCTGCCAGCCACGGCATGGTGATGGGGACCCGTACGGGCTGGGAGAGGACAGTAGCACCACCATGAGCGAGGACATTGCCCCACTCATCGCGGCTATTCCTTGGCCTGGGCGATCCATGGTGGTGACGGCCGGGTTATGTCTCATGTGCCCAAGGCAGATCACCATCCCAGTGTCACCATTAGGGAGTTTGCTCAAGTGAAGCAGAGATTTCTCAGGCGTGCTGGGTTTGTCAGTGTTCCCCTTGTGCTAATGAGGCCATTGCCAGTGGCTTATGCAAGGAGCTCTTGCCAGGCACTGATGTGCCCCCAACCCAAAACCCACCAGGAGCTCATGGCATGGCTGAAGCAGTTGTGGGTGATGCCGATCACCCTCGCAGGTCACAGTCAAGCTGGGAATTCAGGGTGCCCAATAATCCTGCTTCTAGCAGTGATGGAAGAGAACAGCTCTTGGGAAGACCTGGCTTTCCTCCCAGCCTTGTCCCACTACGACACGATGGGAGTGTCTGAAAAAACAGAACTGATGGACTCCGAGTCCGACTTGAGCTGCAGGACCTTGGGGTGCTTGGTGTCGGGGGAGTCCTCGCCGAGGGCCAGGCGGATCTTGCCGTTCTGTGTCTCCCTGACGGGCTCGAGGAAGACCACGTGCTTGTTGGCGCTGACCTTGCGGTTTGGCCCGTCGGTGGTGGGAGGAGTGGTGCTGAGGATGGAGGACTGGGCGCTGCACTCCTGCGGGGGACTGAGAGGCGCCGGCTTCTTGCAGCAGCTCAGGCAGCGGCAGGGTGTGAGGTACAAGTAGATGATGACGAGCACCAGGCTGACGATGCACCCCAGCAGGGTGGTGAGGCCCGTGCTGAAGGTCTCCCCGTCCGGCTTTGGGTAGTAGACCGTCACATTGATTTCGCACAGCCTGCTGAAATTGTGGGGGCTGTTGATGGCCAAGCCCACGTAGACCCCCGAGTGCCAGGGCTTGGCCACCGCAATCTTCAGACTGCCATTGTGGTAGACCTCCAAGGAGCGGTTGCTGTTCCCCGGGTGTTTGATGGGCTCGTGGTGAGGGGAGATCCACATGTAGGTGGCGGCCATGGCCGTCAGGCTGGTGTTGCAGGTGAGAAGGAGGGTCTGGTCCACCATCACAGGGTAGGGCACAGCGTGCACGTCTTCGGGGCCCAACGAGCAGTTCTCAAACATTTGGCTGTATTTGAGGAACTTGATCAGAGACCGGGGCACGTTGTCGGATACCTTGCAGGTGTGTTCCTCAAAGAAGTCCTTCACCGAGCTGAAACCTCGCTGCTTCCAGCGCTGGAGCATCAGGTAGAGCTGGCAGCTGCACCTGATGGGGTTATTGTGCAGGTACAAGCCATTTCCAATGTTTTCGGGCAGAGCCGCCAGCTCTTCCACGGGGATGCTGCTCAGGCTGTTGGACGAGAGGTCCAGGGTGCGGAGGCTGTAGTTGCCCAGCCCCTGGACCGAGTGGAAGGGGAAGGTGGTCAGGTTGTTCCAGCTCAGGTAGACTTTCCTCAGGCCGCTCAGCTTGGCGAAGGCGTTTTCATCCACTCGCGTGATGCGGTTGTTGTAGAGCAGCAGCTCCTCCAAGCTCACCAGCGCGCTGAAGTAGTGTGTCTCCACGGCGTGCAGGTGGTTGGAGGACATGTCCAGGTGCCTCAGGTAGGAGGCATTGTGGAAAGCCTGAGGAGAAAGGTCCTTTATCTGGTTGTGGCTGATGTGGAGGGCTTCGAGGTGCGGAAGGGCGGCCAGCCAGCGGTCGTGGAGCTGGGTGAGGGCGTTGTGGCTGAGGTCCAGCGTGGTGGCGGTGGGTGGCAGCGCCCGGGGCACATGCTGTAGCATCTGCCGGCTGCAGCTCAGCAGGTCGGAGGTGCAGATGCAGGTGGGGGGGCAGCTGTGGGGCACCGGGGAGGCGCGGGGATCGCCGCCGTGGTCACACAGCTGGAGCAGCAGCAGCAGCTTCGCCACCCGTGCCCACAGCGGGTCTGTGGGTGCCCACGGGGACATGGTGATGGGCAGGAACCTCTGTACAGCCCGGCGGAGAAAACGTGCCGTGGTCCTCCCCGCTCTCCCCCCTGTGTTGTCTCGGATGGGGGGGGGCGGGTTGGC
>VZTM01024293.1:451827-464602 GCA_013400555.1 Jacana jacana | reverse complement strand
CGCCGTGGGTCCTGCCGCCCTCCCCGGGTCCTAGCGCCCGCCACGGGTGCTGCCGCCCTCCCCGGGTCCTAGCGCCCGCCACGGGTCCTGCCGAGGTCCTAGTGCCCGCCACGGCTTTCACTGCCCTGCCCGGGTCCTAGCGCCCGCCGGCCCCCGAAAGGCAGGCGATCAGCAGCGCAGCGGGCAGCCCACGGGGAAGAGGTGGCCGCTCTCCCCCGGGGCAAGAACGACCCCCGATGAGAAGAGACGCTTATGCCGCCTGCAGAGGGGGGGGGTGCTGCCCGAGCCCCCCATCCCGGACCCCGGCAACAGGCAGGCACGGCACACCACGGACAAAAACGGATCCTTTAATGGTGGTTTTTGGTTCTCTGTGAAGCACAAACAGGGTGATTATTAATGTAAAAACAAACGGGAGGTCAAGGCTATGTACAAGCTGTGGAGTCCCACGGTGGTGGTCCAAAGGGAAGGGGCTCGGGGCTCTGAGGGAGCAGCGGCGGCGGCAGCCCCCATCCATTGCCCCCGGCCCAGCGAGGAGGGGAACAGCCGGGGTGTCCTCAGGAGGAACGGCCCCGGGGACCTGCCCGCTGGGGACAAGGACATGCACAAGGTAGGCTGGGTCTGGGAGAGTAACTTGGCCGTTCCAGAGACCTGGGGCCACCCAGCTCCCTCCCTCCCTCAAACCTGTTCCCTGAAACCCCCTTGAGCCCCTGGAGGGGGGCAGGGGCAATGGAGCAGTAACCCAGCACAGGGCAGAGCGGTGCCAATAAAGGTCCTTGTCCAGAGAGAAGCGGTGGCCAGGGCAAGCTGGGGGACAGGCAGAGAGGCAGGGTGAAGGACAACGCCATCTCCTCCCCAATCCCCTTCCCCAGCCTGTGCCACAGACCCGCGCCCGCTGGGACAGCCAGGGCCACCAGCCGAGCACCACCACTTTCCAAGCAGACTGTGCACACATGCTACATGCAGGGAGAGTACTCCCCAAATAAGCTTTCCTGAAGTAACAAACAAACAGAACAAACCAGAACCAAACAACCAGACCCCGGCCCCACAGGTGCCCAGGCAGAGCTTCTCCAGGCAGCCGGGGCAATGGTAACGCCATGGAAAGGCAGTGACACAAGGGAGGAAGGAAGCAGGGGAGGGTCCCAGTAGAGCAGCGCAGAGGAGGGTGATTGGGGGAGAGGGGGGGTACGATTCAGTACCACCAGGCCACAGTATCAAACATTAATGCCCTCATCAAGGGAAGCCACGGGTGAAGCACTGGCTCCAGGAGGGAGCCCGGCTGGGTATTTCTTTTGGGAAAGCCTGATGCCGTGAAGCACAGCTAAACAGTCAGGGGGTGGCACTCGCCACTCAGGCAGGTCCTCACCTGCCCCCCCTGAAGACCCCCAGGGAGGCAAAGGGGAGTCAGCCCTAACCCCCAGCCTCCCCCCTTCCACCATCCCTGTACAGGGAACTGCTAGGAGAGCAGGGGGGGACGAAAGCAGCCCCATGCCCGGGGGACATACTTGCACGCGACCTGTGGGACCAACGTTACAGGATGGGAAGGGGTTGAAATGGTCCGAAAGGCCCCGCTGCACAGCTGGGGTCACGCTAACTGCTACAGATACTATTGCTAGCCCAGGAGCTGAGATCTTGCTTGGTCAGTGGTCCAGGGCAGAGTTAATCCTGCAGAGCCCCCTGCCTGCCCGTAGCGCAGCCCTGCCCGTGCCACCCCGGGCTCAAGCAAAGCTCCAGGTGCCACCACCACCTTCCCCAGGGGCCACAGCTCTGCCAAGGGGTCGCATTTGGTCATTTTATTTCCATGTTTGGGTTGGTTATTCACAGTGCCCAAACAGCAGAAAAAGGCAGCATCAGAAGCTGAGCCCCATCGGCAAAACCCAGGGCAGAGCCAGTGCCACCAAACACCGAGACCAGCAGCCACGCTGCTCACAGTCAGCCCCACACAGGCTGCCGACTCTTAGTTCAGCGCCCTTTCCAAATAACTCAGGAGAATTTCAAAGGGAAGGTTCTCCTGGGGGTTCCTGAGGCAGGAGGCTACTCACGCCACAGCGCCAGTCCCTGCTCAAGGAGCTCCCCCCCATGCTCTCCTGCTTCCTCTTCCCTACAGCCAGGTTCTCCCTCCAGAACGCACACGCCACGAGTGAAGAACCAGGACACCCAACACCCAGTGGGCACCTACAGAGCCTCCTCCAGCAGGCAGAGCTAGTGTGGTCAGAACCATCTGGTGGGCCCGAGGAGCTCTTCCATCCTGCCTCCCCTCAGCTCTTCTATCCAAGTACATTTTAAAAACAAGGGAGCAATACAATTGTTTAAAACCGAAGTTGTCTGCTTAATTTTTTCCTGTGGTAGTAGGTGGTTTTGTCTGCTCCTGCCACCAGGAGGCCGTAGCGCCCAGGGCTACTGGTTTTCCTCACGCATCTGTTCCATGATGTTGATGAGGCTTTCCAGCCCGAAGACGTAACCCATGTCGGGTCCATCGTGCACGGTGGGGTCATCACGAAAGCCTTTGAAGGTGCTGTGCGCAAAGTCAATCATACGCACGTCCACCTTGGGCTGGGCCGAAGAGCCAGGCTCGGTGCCGCCGCCGTCCTGAAGGCTCTCCGGCAGAGAGCTGTCGACCCGCTTCAGGCGCGTCTCCGCCCGGCGCTCCACAAACATCCCCGCCCTGCTGTCCTTCCCATCGTAAATGATGAGGAGGGAGCTGGAGTAGAAGCGGTAGGAGGCCTGTCTCTCCAAAACCGCCTTCAGGCTTCGTAGCTTGGTGAGGATAGGCTCAAAGAGGTCCTTCCGCAGCTCGATGCCGTTGTGGAGATACTGGTAGAGGGCGTTGCGGAAGCCCTCGATGGAAAGACCGCGTCCATAGTATTTATTCCTGCATAAGTAATGCCCTGTGTCCAGCTGGTAGACCTAAAATGCCCAAAGGAAATGCAAGTCAAGCGGGAGCACCAGGTGACGGCCACGCAGAGAGCCCTGAGGTGTCCTGGATCAGGAGGGCAGAGGGAACTGGTTCTGTGCCCACTGTGCCCAACAGGGAGCAGGAAGCAGCTCTGCCTGCATCAAGCCCCGATTCCCTCCTGGGACACCCAAAGGGCAGCTCGTCAGTTCAAGCCTCCCCAAAAAGCGTGACACGACAGGTTCTGAGGCTTAAAAAGTCAAGTCTTAGAGCAGCTCGGACAATGCTCTGGCAGAGCGAGCTGCTGGCATGTCCCGCCGTTATTGTGTGGCACATGATTAATGAAGGGCCCTCGTTGCTTCAGAGTCCGTGGGCAGACTCTGGGTGGGGAACGGAGCGACTGTTGCACAACAGCACCAGCAGCAAATGCTTGTGCGCAGGGGCCCAGCCTGGAGGAGAGCTACTTCCTAACGCCCAGTACAGCACAAAAGCAAGTGTCAGCTGACGCTGGGCGGAGGGACACCTCCCTCCCCAGGCACCCTGACTCCAGCTGAACACTAAACCCCAAAAGTGATTTTATTGGAAAAATCCCCTAATTGTCCGTGAGCAAAACAGCGTTGGACAAAGCAGACCAGCTCAGGAGAAGCGGGTTCCTTTGTCCCAGGCTTAAAAACGAAGGGGAAAAGCACATACCGTGAACACTGGTGGACCTACCTGAAGTGGAAGACTTCAGTGCTCAGCAGAAGACACTAAACTGGGAGCTCTAATGGGGCTGCAAAAGGGAACATTCAGCACCCGTGGCCTTGGGGATCCCTACCTGCATCCCACACACGCGCACCCCCAAGGTGGCCGAAGTGCTCTGTTCACACTTCTTCATCTGCCGCGCGGCCTTCTCCTCAGACGCATCATCTCCATGCTGTCTGGTCCCCATCTTCAGATCAAGCACGCAGGGAAGCTTGAAGTGATGCACCACGTTCTCCAGCAAAAGGAACTCTGGGAGACGTGTCAAGGAGAGCTCACCTGTCAGAGACACCGTTCCCCAGGGCCACCAACACAGACTCAGGCCAGCATGAGATAGGGTTGAGCAACAAACAAATAGGAACGCAAAAAACTGACAGAAGAAGCTGTTTGGGGAGGTGAAGAAAAGGATAAAGTCCCAACAACAGCCAGGCTATGACACTTGGTAGAAGAAATTGGCCTGGAAAGGGGAATGGCCACCAGTAAGCAAGGTGGTGACATGCAGGTGGGCTGGAAACTCAGCAGGGGGAACTGAAGAGCAGAACGGTGCCAGGAAAGGCACAGTCTGGCCCTAAGAAGTGCTGATGTGTTAAGGAAAGAGCTGAAAGTCTAATCAAATCAGTAATTGAACCATAGGGGTGGACAATACAATCCCCAATGGACCAAAAACTCAGGGCTTGGTGCTGTTGCGACCAGCCTGCCCAAAGAGCAACACTGCCCCATGCACTGGCAGGAGAGAGAGCAGTGATGGGAGCCTTCCATCACCGCCAGGCAACGGGCAAAGCCTCTGCTGGGGCACAGGGCTGGGAAGAAACCCCAGACAATCAATCAGTGCAGCAGCTCCTCTCCCAAAAGGGGAACAACCCAACCCCAGCTGACATTTGCCCCAAGAACCCCTGCAGGGCAGGCAGGGGTCAAGGTGATAGGTTGAAGTGGCAACCAGAAAACTGTTAGATTAAACCCGTGAGGAAGTTCAACGTTTAGGAAAAACAACCATAAGAATAATAATTAAAAAAAAAAGATATCATCAACTATGGTTGATTTTGAAAGAGGAACTTGATAAAAGTAAGGAAGTGTGATTAAAAAGGACAGCCAAGAAGAGTCACTTCTCCACAAGTTGATGCAGGCTACTTAAAAATAAAAGCTGGAGGCTTCAAAACACGTTTGAGAATAGGAAAAGGAAGCCCACGCAGTTAAAAGGATGAAAACCCCGGCCATTAAAAGTAAATCTGTTTCTACATGAGGAAAACAGAATCAGGGGAAACAAAAAGAGGCTGCAAGCGGGCAACTTGGAGACAAAAGCAGGAGCAGCCACTTGTGAAGGCACAGAAAAGGCACAAATTCCATCTACAGCCACGTGAAGCAGATGGTCAGACTGCCCGAGAGCTTAAAGAACAAGTACAAAAAGAGCTACAGGGGAGGAGGGCAGGAGGGGGGTGCCTGAAGAGGCCCCCCCTAAAAAGAGAAATAAGACTAATATTTTTGGCTGCTCTGTTTACCAGGGAAGGGCTTTGGGAATTCTCAAGCCAGAACTCCCTTTCTGAGTTCAGAGAACTCTCCAACTGTAACACCAAGATCACACATCCAAAAGAAAAGAAAAGAAACCAAAAAGAGATGGTGTAACTCGTTCTACCACCACCCCAGTGCCAGGAGACTGAACAGGGGCTACCGTGATGCTGACCTGCGGTGAACTGGGCAACTACAAACCAGCCTGACTGGTCCCACAGCCAGTCACCAGCAGGGTCCCTGCCTGCAGGTCCACGCTCTTCAAGGAGCAATCTGGGAAAGTGACTGAAGAGCGAGACGGCAAATTTGCTCAAAGCTCCAAGTTACTCCAGATTTGCAAAAATAGGGAACAGGAGTGGAAAAGCTCCTTGTGGAGTTTTTCCACTCCTGTTCCCTATTTTTGCAAATCAACCATTAAATGGGCGGGCAAAATTCACTAAAGTTTACACACAAGACGATAAACAGAGGAGAAAATTATTCTTAATGCATAAAGCACTGTTTGGAGACAGCTGTCACCAGTCAGGAAGGGGATCTGGAGCTAACAAAATGGTGTTTGGAACAAGAGAGTGCGTTGAGGATTATGGGGGAGAGGAGAGAAAACAGCACCGAACACCAGTGAAAACCTCTGGATCACCTGCATCTTCCCTGTCGTGTGCTCAGCTTTGGTCATGGTCTCCAGGACAGAGCAGAACCCAAAAAGACTCAAAGAAAGGTGACAAGGACAAAAACCAGCTCCCTCCCAAGGGGTTACTGATGAGGGTAAGGTCTGCAACTGCTGCTGGGCAAAGCCTGATGTGAGAAACTCCAGTTGAAAACACAAGCCAACGAGGCTTCGGAGAAGAGAGAAAACATGGGCCCAAGGGTCTCCTCCAACCTATATGATTCTATGATTCTATGGGATCTCCTCACAAACACAGCTTCTCTGAGTGTCAGACATTAGTGCCACGGCATGGAAAGCAGGAAGGAATAGTAAAAAGAAACATATAATACAGTTTTTCTTGTGTGAATGATGGGAAAGCCAAAGGAAATAAGTCATCTTGGGCACAAACGTGGCAGAAGGCCCGGGCAGACTCCGCTTCCCAAAGGATACTGTAGAGTTTTCGGTCCTTGGACTCCGACCGCATGCGGCTCAGCTGCTGCTTATGACAGCGCAAGCTCCAGGGGTTATAGCTGATCTTTTCAGAGCTCAGACCGCTGTTCCCATCCAACATCTGGAATGGAACATCTGAATGGATGTGCAAGTCCACCCTGGGACTCTTTGTTTCCTGGATGCTGCTGGAATAAAGACAAAACAAACTTACCTGTTAGAATCCATGCCTTCTCCTGGTACCTACAACTGCCACGTCCTCCCCTTGCACGTGGCTATCTCCTGTTCCTTCTCCTGCCACCTTCTCAACAGCAAATCCCCACCAGTACCCCTGGCTGTGGACACACACTCAGGGACCTGGCCTATCTAACATCCAGGTTGGACTGTAATTGGTAAGAATAAGCAGGAACATCTGTTACTCGGGGAGCTCTGGCTGATGTGAGGAGGTAGAGACCCATATTCGAAGTACCTTTGGGAAAAAACCTTCTGGGTTAATAACCAGGTGGACCAAAGAGCATTTGAAACTGCTCCACAGGCTTTGGCTCCATCATCCAATGAACTGCCATGGGTTATCCTGTGTCAGAAGCACTTCACATGGATGAGTTTGCCCTGACCACGGCAGAACTGACACAGGGTGCTGGACTAACACTTGCAAGACAGCCTGACTACTGTATGGAAGTGCAAAAGGTCCTCAGCAAAAGGAGGACCAGAGCTGAAAGGGAAAGAGAGATTTCCTGCTCATCACCTTGTCACTGGGTCCTCAGTGTTTTACCTTTCAGTGCTGTCACTGGCCAGGCCAGGCTTTTCCTCCTTGTGCTCAGTGCCACTGCTTGATCTGTGAAGGCTCCGACGCGAGTGCTTGCGCCGTGGCTGGTCCCTCTCCTGCATGTCATCCTGCTCCAGCGCCTCGTTCTCCACGTAGGGATAGGCCACCAGGTTAATGTAGCCATCGCTGTCTCCCTCAAAACATACAGACACCACACCTGCAGAGAGAAGTGACACATCAGTTCCGTTGCTCACAACCACCAGTGCTCAAATGTTCAACAGGAAAGAGGAAAATGTAGCTCACAGCAGCAGAGTGATTGGAAGAAGGTTTAAGACTACAAGAACCCAAATGTGGGCTTTATTTTTTTAGCAGAGAACACAGGAGAAATCCCCCAAAACAGTGCTCCGTGCTGCTACCTGATCGACCAGTCAGCAGCAGCGGGGGAAGCTCTGCCAGCCACAGGAAATCAATGACAAAAGCCCAGCTGGTAGGCTGAGGGGTGGGATTGTTTCCTTCCATTCACTCTTGCAGCGAATGTCGTCAAACTGGAGAAAGTAAAGCGGAGTCCACCAAGACGCTGAGCCGGGCAAAGCATGGGAAATGTGTATCTGGCTCCTTGGGGGAGGTATCCACATCCTGGCAGAAGTGTTCCTGCTGTTGAGGAACAGGCTCAGGATCGATGCGTCCCAATGTAGAGGAAGTCGGGCAAAAAAGTCACAGAAGGCAAAGGCAGGGAGTGGGAGAATGCAGAACCACCCACTGCGGGAGAAGATCGTGCCCAATACCCTCTAAGGAACCTGAAGGTGCAACAAAGCCATGGGATATATCCACGGGACTGGAGGGAACTGGCAGATGAAGCAGCTAAACCACTGTCCATCGTCTCTGAGAAGCTGAGGCAGTCAGTGAAGTTGCCACTGACTGGAAAAGGGGAAAGGTAACTCCCATTTTCAAAAAGGGGAAAAAAAAGGAAGACCTGGGGAACTACAGGCTGGTCAGTCTCACCTCTGTGCCTGGCAAGACCACGGAGGTGATCCTCCTGGAATCTCTGCTAAAGGCACATGGAAAATAAGGAGGTGATCAGTGACAGCCAACATGGCTTCACCAAGGGCAAATCGTGCCTGACAAATTTGGTGCCCTCCTACAATGGGGTTACAGTGTTGGCAGAGAAGGAAAATAAAACCTGACACAATCTACCTGGAGTCCAGGGAGAGACCCTGGAGTGGCCTTCAGCAGCACCTAAAGGGCCTACAGGAAAGCTGGGGAGGGACTCTTTATCAGGGAGCGTAGCGATAGGACAAGGGGTAACAGTTTTAAACTGAAAGAGGGGAGATTTAGATTAGGTGTTAGGAAGAAATTCTTTACAGTGAGGGTGGTGAGACACGGGCACAGGTTGCCCAGGAGCTGGGAATACCCCATCAAAGTTCCCATCAATACCCTCTCAAAGTTCAAGGCCAGGTTGGACGGGGCATTGAGCAGCCTGGTCTAGCTGGAGCTCAGGGGAGGGGGTGGTTGGAACTGGATGATCCTTAAGGTCCCTTCCAACCCAAACCATTCTATGATTCTGTGACAAGGACATTACTGGCCAAGGAGGAGTGCACTTTCTCTGCTAAAGGGTATCTCTAGCATCTGAGCTATGAAGGATAGAGGAAGGTAGAGGTGACACCTGCCACTTATGCAAGTCATCCAGCCTTGCAGAAAAGGGATCTGCAAGATCCCAGGGCTTCCTAGCAAAAACACCCAGTAAAACCACCTCAGCCAGGTGCAGGCAAGCAGGACGATTTGTGTCCTGTCCAGTTTCACCTTCTGAAGGCTCCTGGAAATGACCACAGTCCAAGGGAAGGTACAGACCTTTCTCAGCACAGACTGGACAGAGCAGGACAGCTGACACATCTACATCTTCATCTTTGGGACTCCTCCAGCCCTGCAAATGAGGCTATCAGTCCATGTCCCAACTCGCAACAGCCAAAATCTTTGATGAGCTTGTCACCAGTATTGAATAGCTGCCAGGAGTATCAGATGCTAGCTGCAGACAATCAAGTGATTCATCACAAACCTGAGGAAACCTTGCACTGCTCAGCTGATGCAGCCCATCACGTTACTGTCCCTCCTTTTCCCTTCTTTGCACATGACAGTGCTAACACAGTTGTGGTAGCTCAACATCCCAGCCCAGCTCAGGACTCCAGCACGTCACTACATAAATGCCACTCCAAGGGCTCTGGCTGCCTGGACGTGCTCCTCACGACACCCCCATGGAAGGCAAGCTTACAGTAACACCCAAGTGCTCAGATATTCCTGTTCCTCAGAAGAGTTAACAACAACTTCTGGGACTATCAGGAAATCACACGGGACTCTCAGATGAAGTCCCACACTGGGCTGGAGGTACACATCCTATACCTTTAGGCTACCAGGAAGTGTCAGACTTCAAGGAGACAGGTCGCCATCTGGACTCTCAGCTTCATCAGTTTTAAACCCATCTCCAAATGAAATCCTGACATCAGGTCAATTCTAGCAACTACAGAGGCTTCAGCTGAGGTTTCTGATGGGTCAATGGAGCCTCCTGTGGCTCCAGAGTGGCTTGAGGGTACAAGAGGACCTGTCTGTTGGAGATCTTCCATTCACGGTCTGCAGACAGACACAGGTAGGTAAGCTGACACAGCTTTGAGTCCCTCAGGCCGCAGCCAGCTCAAATGGCAAGACTCTGAACAGATGGTGGTCCCAGCTGTCTGAAGCACTGTCCTCCCAATGCCACACAGTAACAAGCAGAGGTAACAGGAACACCAAGTCCCCCCCAAGGCTACCTGCTAGTGTCACCATCCTGAATAGAAACACACATGGCCGAAAGCGCGTCCAGCTTCCAAAAGATACAGATGAGCCACCCAACCTCCTACAACGATACAGACACTGGAAAATTCCACTCCTGCAAAGCAGCTGGGGACAAGGCTTCACCTCAGCGCTGGGAAAGCAGAGCTTCCTGCTTCAGCAGCTTTCCGAGACAGGCCCATAAAAGAGATGTGATGAGGAAGCAATAAATTACAGAACGGGAATGTGCAAGTGCTCAGTGTATGATTTAACTTCATTTGCTCAAGGTCAAGGCTGTAATTGACATGAACTTGGTAGTAAAATTACTTTGGTTACACGTCCATAACCTTAAGCTTCAGACTGCAGAAGCTGCAGCTTCACGCTGCATACTCTCTGCCTAGAAAGAGGAGCACCCTCAACTCTGCATGCCTACTGAAAAGAAAAAACAACAAAGACTTCCTCCTTTCTAAGGGCTCCTATCAAATTGCCTGTAAGAAAGAAAAGAATGAAGAACAACAAATAAGGTGAGACCAAAAGACAGCAAGCTGCAGGCAAGCGAGAAGGCCGGTTCTTGAACTGCATTCTGGAGGGACGAGAGGCCTCACCTTTGTACTCGGGTGTGAACTCCTTCATTTCTGGGGGCAGAGATTCATAGAAGCGCTGCTCTCTGGTGATGAGGGGTTTGCAGACGGTATGGTCATCGTAGCGCATCATGCTGCTGTGGCCGCCCACCTGGTGAATGAAAGGCTCCAGCAGGACCCCCCGGTCTTCAGATCGAGTGGCATTCTTGCCATACTTGCCCACTTCCATGGTTTGACAAACACACATTGCGTTGGGCACCAGTTGCACTCTTGGAGCATGGGGAGAGCCACATGGGCTGGGAGGGGGAGGCTCAGCAGTGGTCAGGCAGCAACAGGGGGGAAATCCCAGCAATCTGCTTCCTTAAGATGATCTGGAAAAGCAAAGGAGATTCCTGTGAACAGAGGACCACTTGTGTTCACTCCTCATTTCATAGGAAAACTTTCTGGTACTTATTTATATCCATAACTCCTCCTCTTCTGTTCTCTGCTTACCTCCCACTTGTTCCAACACGCTCCTCAACACCTCTTTGATCTTACACGTAAACACACACACACTTGGAGGCAGTCTCATCTAAAGCTCCTCCAGTAGGGTTGTCAGGAGACAGGGAAAGGAGGAGATCAAGTATTTTGAGCCACCTACCTTTAGAAAATACTACTTCCTTCCTTCAGTTCATTTTATCAGTAAGGCAGAGTGATAATCGAGCACAAACCTTAAGCTACAGCACCATTAAAACCGAGAGCACACCTGCCTATCAGTAGGGGGGACAGAACTAACATGGACAGGACAGACATTTCAAGAATCCAAATTCCACTCCTTGGGCCATTGCATTTTTAACATCTAAATGACTAAATAATTCCTGTCCAGCTCCTACCCTCACACTGTTTCCTCCTCTCCTGACTCGCTTCTTCTCAAGCTATGGCATCAAAGACTCAGAAGAAGTGGGCCACACTCATCCTGTCACTGTCTGTACGCTGTATCTAAACGGATTCCCCTCGGATTCTCTCCTTTATTACTCTAAGCCCTCCAGGACAGTAACTATTTCCTGATGCTTTCACAGCACCTACACCCACAACAGGCCCCCGGGTCTCCAGAGACAGGCCAGAGAGATTGCTAAATCCAAGAGAGATTAGAAGTGCTTTGCAGAAGACAGATGCTTTTTTAATGTTTGCAGAGTGCCCAGCACAGCCACAGGATGATGGAAAAGCAAAGCCGCCCAGATTCTCTCCAGATGATTTGCCCATCCCAGCTTAGCTCATAGCAGCTCCCGAGGCTGCTGGGGAAAACACCACTGGAGAACTCATTGCTGTGAGGAAATCCTAAGTCCTACAAGAACCATATGGTGAACTGCAGTTTCTGAATTCAACAAATTGCCAGTTTCTTAGCACAGCCGCGGGCAGTAATTTAAGAACTACGGGATCTTAGAGGCCTGACCAAGGGACATGGGTCGGGCTGTTCCTCATCCGGCCACGGGATGTCTCTGCAGCCACACAGCTCTGCCAGGCTGGGGAAGTTCTGGATGAAAACAGGCTCTTCCTCCCCTTCAATTCAGTCATGTTAGAGATGCAGCTCAAGAGATTCAAAAGGAGGGGCGATACTTCTTAACACTTTTAACCCAATCGCTGATCACAATAGGAAAACGCTTCTCTCCCCCTGTCGGAATGTTCCTGCTCACTCCTTCACACTGGATTTTGGGACAGTAAGAATGTATATACGTTGGAGTTGAATCACCTCACTACTCCAGTGGGAAACATCTCCCATTGTGGTTACACAGCCACAAACCTACATTCAGCATAAGCAGAACAATGTAAATGTTTAGCTGGCTTTTAAGGTGGGGGCCAGGGAATGGGATGGGGGAAGAAACTCCAACACAGATGGTCTCTCTCTGTAGCAACTCTCAAAGTCTCTTCAAGGTATCCTTCAAAGTGTCCGTCTCCTAAACTCACTCAGAGCCTAAGTCATATCAAAAGGACAAAAACAGGCCATATATTTATCTCCTCCCTTTTATTTACTTTATCAACAAGAAGAAATGTCAGCAGCAGAGGCCTGCTTACATCATGTATGTTTTAGTTTGGTTTAATGGTAGTTAATATTCCAGAACAAGCAAGGTGCCAGCATCTGAAACACATCAGCACTTCACAGGTTCTAGACAAATGCTTCAGAGACTTTAATCTCCCCTTGCTAATGCAGCTTCGTCTTGGATTCAGTTTCTTTTACTTTGCTAATGACTAAAGCAGAGTTTTCTGTTATTCCAAACAATATAGGGCACAAGTTCAACTTCACACCTTCCTGTGCTTTAAACTTCTTGGGATAAGGTAGATAAGAGATTCATCTGTGTGATAGGGGTATTGCTGTGTGATTCTCAGCTCCGGCACAAGTCCCAGTTTCCACTGAAAGCCAATCACAAAAT
>VZTM01024293.1:439768-451794 GCA_013400555.1 Jacana jacana | reverse complement strand
CACTGCTGGCTCATGTTCAGCCTCCTGTCGACCAGCACCCCCAGGTCCTTTTCCGCCAGGCAGCTCTCCAGCCACACTGCCCCAAGCCTGTAGCGATGCATGGGGTTGTTGTGGCCCAAGTGCAGGACCCGGCACTTGGCCTCGTTGAAGGCCATGCCATTAACATTGGCCCATCTATCCAGTCTATCCAAGTCCCTCTGTAGAGCTTCCCTGTCCTCAAGCAGATCAACACTCCCACCCAACTTAGTGTCATCTGCTCAACTTAGTGTCATCTGCAAATGTCTCAGGGTCTCAGTTTTGCCAGTGACAGAACTATTATCCATCCTTTAGAGGCAGAGGAGAAACTAAGTAGACTCATTAGCTTCAGCTGGAAATCACAAACACCCAGGCAGACACACACATTCCCCAAATTCCTTGCAAACTGGTCTCCCAGTTTGGAGTGCCCCACCTATGAGCCACAGGCAGATGTGAACCCCTGGCCAGCTTTCAGCAGCCTTTCCTAAAAGTGAGCAGCAACTAAAAACATGCCACCCTGAATTATTCTGAGGACAGCAGCCATCCACTGAGGAGTCCTTCAAGTCTTCTCCACTCCACAGCCTGGAGATATCTGTGAGATGACTGCAGTGGTCCGAAGACTCCTGTGAAAGCGGCAATAAGAACAGGCTGCAGCCATCAAGCAGTGCCAGAGGCTCACTGCCAAGTACCCCACCACCCCTGAGAAAACTCAAAGTGACAAGTTTCAGATGTGCAGTCACACGTGTGAAGGAGTGACAGCCACAAAGAATACGTTCTGTAGCCATGACACAGGAGAAGGAGCTGGGCACCAGGTGGGGACAGAGTCCAACCCGGCCACAACCGCTCCACGCATTCATCCATGCACTCTAAACAAAAGAGCCAGTATTTTCCCCATGTACAAGTGAATGTCAGAAAAAAACCACCCAAAACTTTGTGGCAAGCAGCATTTCAGATAATGTCTTTAAAGAAGAAGCTGTCTACCAAGCTTGAAAAACATGACACTTGCTAGCTCGGGTACAAAGCAGTGGTTTTCATTACACTATCTCGAAGTAAAAGGTTGATACTAAAAATGGACACTATCCACAAATAAAAGACAGAAGAATCCCAGCAGTTTCAAACAAATATAAAGCAGAAAACTATTTAAAGGCCCAAGTATTACTCATCCTTTCTCTGCTAAACAAAGGCATGGGTTCAACTATTTTAGCTGGCTTATAAAATTCAGAGTCCTTCCAATTATTCTGTAAAACGCAGTGCACGACCCATGCAACAGCTTGAAGGTGACCAGTTCACCCCAGAAGATCCTTTGCTATGGTCCAACACTGCCACTATAGCTCAAACAGCAGTAAAACATTCGGGCTAGTTTAGCATCTCCCCTCACAACAGACTGATCTATAGCTCGTAGGACAGATCATCCATCAAGCCAGACTCACAAGAAGTAGGGGGTGAGGTTCAGGAACAGAGTTATTGCTGGCTACAAAAGGACAAACCACATTCCATATTCCATTATCCTCCCCAGTAAAGAAACTGGAACGGAGTTTGTTCTACAATATTTCAGTCTAGATGCCTGTCAGTGTACGTGCTCTAAGTCTGAAATGCCCACCTCGCTGTTCAAACATTTTTAGTGACTGAACCCTGGCTGAAGATCACCAGTGTCTTCCAAGACCACCACCAGAATCCAAGAGATGCCCGCTCCTGCCAGTTCACAGCACCTGACCACCACCACCCGAGGATGCCAGCACAGGAACAAGGGAGCGGGAAGAGCAGGGATGTCCTCTTTGATGGTGGCAACTTAAGGTGACAGGGAAACTAGCCTGGGAGGTCACCATGCACTTGAGAGGTGGGGACAGAAAGCTGCCCTGGCATGGGTGGGAGAATGATCGCAGACCGCCCCGTGATGCTGATGTTCCCATTCTTTATAAGCCATCTTGTATGGGAACACTAGCTATGCCTCATGACTCACCAGCAAAGCTATTTTCCAAAATAAAAAGGAGAATAAACATTTTAAATTGTAATGTATCAGGCAGCAAGAAAACTGCCTACATTCAGCGCTGTTGACTCACGTCTTCATTGTGAGCAGCTTGCACATCCATCATCGCCTTGCTGCGGCTCCCAGGACCGTGGCCAGCCCTCAAGACCTGTGGGATTGAAGGCCAACAAGGCAGATGGCCACTGATGATTCTGGAGCTGGGCCACAGATGGAGGATAAATACCAGCTTCAATGTCGTGCTGCGAAAAGTTGGACTTTCCCTTAACAACCCCAAAGCAGTCAGGAACGAAGCACAAGAATAGAACACACCAGTATGCTCAGCAGGAGGACTACAGCATCTGGCCATCTCTTGTGAGCAAGCCTTGTTGGCAAAGAGCGGAAGCAGCCAGCATCCGGGCTGAAAAGCATGGCCTTTTCTAGTCACACTGGACTGGGTGACCCAACTTCTACAGAATAAAATCCAGCTTAAATAAAAAAAAAACAACAAACCAACAACCAAAACCATCTCCCACTGGGCTATGAGATCACTTCCCAGCACAAAAGCTGACCCAGAGGCCCAAGACGTGTCTGTCTAGTCAGCAGAAAATGGAGATGACCCCTGGGACCTGGGAAAGAGAGAACACAACTCTGCAAGAACCTGAGGCAATATTTGGGACGTAACCAGAAACATTTGGCCAGCCTGGTATCCAGGAAGCTACAAACCCTCCAAGCCTGCTTGAGGGCATAGCTTTGTATCCTGAGACTCCCCCTGCATCTTTTGTCCAACACTTGAACTGTTACCAAAACCAGCCCTTTTTGGGCCCGCTGCCCTCACCAAGGCAAGCGGGGCTCTTCAGATTGAAGCCAGACAGAATATGATCCCTGTGCATACACCAAAAACGAAACTGGAGTTTTAGGGAGAGCTGCTGAAGAATGCCAGCTGAGGAAGAGAATGCCAACAGTGAGGTCGCTGGAGGAACTGCAGTAAACAAGGCCAAGGAGAGTACAATAGCCACTACTAGGTGTGCTCCACCCCATGCCAACAGCTGAACAAATGCACATTTCCTTCACCAACACATTTCCTGCCTCAACAACAGGGCACAAACGCACCAACTGCTGAAGATGCACAAGGAAAGAGCCTTGCCTACTTTTAGGTTAGAACTTGAACTTACAGAAAGGACCACATGGAAAACCAAATTAAGCTTGTAGTAAAGAGTCCTTGGGCATACTCTGTGTTTCTGCCTCCTAGAGATCTGAAGGAAGGCTGTGCCATACGTATATCACACTAATTACAAAGCTTCAGCACTCTTGCCAGTAGCTTGTGAGACCAAGAATTTTCTCCTCTTCTCTTCCTAAGAAAGGAGCGGAAGCCAAGCCTTTTCAGCTCTTTGTGAAGAGAGAGAGGCTGAGCTACGCACTTTTAACTACAGCTGGGACGCCTAAACCACTCCTTAAAAACAGTACCTAGACCTGGGGTTAAAGCAGGCTTTTTTAATAAGGGGCCAGATTAGCAGGAATTGCAGAGGCCCTTCTGCTGTCGTCCTACACACGCTTACAAGGAGGGATGAGCAAGATTCCTCGCTAGAGATCCAGACCCAGGGCACAGACAATACCTGCTTTCTCACACTGAGGTGCTACAGCTGTAACTTCTTTTTTTTCCCAATGTTTTAATGTAAAGCCTTAGCACACAACAGCGGGTAGCAACGTCTGTCACATTTGGCAACATATGGCATAGGTGCTCTGCAACGCTTTGTGAACATCTGCCATCAAGCTGTTGGACAAGTGAGGGTAACTGAAGCCGGGGCTCAAATTGCCTCTTCCAGCTTGTATTCCAGTTTGGCCCGATGCTGGAAAAGCTGGTATTACTGCGATAACATCAGGCTGGGGAGCGGGAGAGGACAGCACGTAACAGGGATGATGTCAGCTGATTTAATTCCCTTGCCGCTCTTCTCTCCAGGCTTCCCCTTCCCCACCGGAGAAAGGCAGTGCATTGGCAGGAGGGCACAGACAGCCTGGGGACCTGCCAGTCCTTGTCACCACTATCAGTGTCACAGCGATGGGAAGGCTGGAGGAAGGGTCATCACCACTCTTTCCTCTCCAGTGGGCAGGGAAGATGAGCGAGAGGGAGCCGAGCGGCTGAATCCCGCTGCACCTCGTTATAAAATACACCCTATCTCAGTAGTAAAGGGCACCTTCCTCCTCTGTTCAGAAGCGCTGCTCCAGCCCAAGACTGAGAGTTTCCATAGCAGCAAAAACCTGATGGAATACCTACATTAACATTAACAAAAGGTGGCTTTATCAGTACCAGCCCAGACTATTTTCTTCCAAGCTTGTGCCTAGGATAGCAGGGTCGTCCAATATCCGCTTTGCATTTCATAGGAGAGATGAAAATATGCCACGTGCTTTCCAGAGAAGGGCTTACAGAAGATCAGGGCTTGGGAGGTCTCACTGCTCAGCTTTCTGTGAGCTAAATTCTGGCTTCTCTTCATCTAATTTACAGAGAGGAAAAATGTCTCTGCTGGATACAGGTTATTTTTAAACCATTCCAATGCAAACGCTGCCATCCAGCACAGCTCTCAGATCTAACAGTCCAAGACAATCAGAAAGGAACTTACTTTCAACAGTCACAGGCCAGAAGGAACCACCCTAACCCACTGTGAAAAGACTTTTCTCGAATTCACACGAGTGAAGGGACTCACAGCAGCAAACTGTAGTCCTTGCATTCACAGGGGGGAGCAGGGGAGGGAAAAAAAATTCACATAGAATCACAGAATCATTCAGGTTGGAAGAGACCCTCGGGATCGAGTCCAACCATCAGCCCCACTCTACAAAGGTCTCCCCCACACTATATCCCTCAACACCACTCTAATGTACTCTTGAACACAGTCAGGGATGGGGACTCCACCACCTCCCTGGGCAGCCCATTCCAGGGTCTGACCATTCCTTCTGTGAAGAATTTTTTCCTGATGTTCAGCCTAAACCTGCCCTGCTGCAGCTTGAAACCATTCCCTCTCATTCTATCACTAATGACCTGTGAGAAGAGACCAGCACCGACCTCTCTACATTGTCCTTTCAAGTAGTTGTAGGGAGAGATGAGTTCTCCCCTCAGCCTCCTCTTCCTCCTTCCATCAACCCCATTAAAAAGGTCTGGCTCAAAGACTAACCTGGAAAGAATTTGTAATTCAATTTCTAAACCAAATAAGCAGAAGGAAGAATTTGCCTCAAAAAAATCTTACTTTTAAACTTTTAATTAATGCTGGTAATAAAGCATAGCTGCTCTTCAGTCACAGACCTGGGCCTCCTCCCCAAGACTGAGGCTTAAAATAAGCCAGACACATCCCTAAGGAAGTCCTGAAGGATCATCCAGGGTAACTCCACCCAAACACCTCCCCGGTAGGAAGATGAGGGAAGGACTATGCTGAGTTCAGCATGAGGAAGAGTATGTTCAGAAACAGTGCACTTTCATGTCAACTGTGGGTACCAAATTCTACAACCTCAACAGCATCAGAAGGTGGGACACATGAGGAAGTAAATGCAGCAACACCGATCCGCTGACTCCAAGAGAATGAGACAGAGCTGGCAATGCTTGTGCTGAACCAGAGGACAAACACACCACCCAGCAAGCCACTGCTGGCAGAGAAAGGGAAGGCATGATTTTGTGGTAATGTGCACAGAGCTTAGCCAGACAGATGGCTCTGGGCAGGACTGCTTAGTGCCAGGGGGCAGCCCCACCAAAGAGACAAGAATCCACCACCAAGTGAGTGGCGTTATTCAGGTTTGTGTCACAACAGGGGTGATGAGAATAACTGGCACCTCCTAAGTTCTTACCTCATCTTCTCCTGGTTAAAAAAGCCCCACAACTCCTTGGAGGTTTCAAGACCTGAGCCAAGGAACTCAGTTTGGCCTCAACACCTACAGAGTAACTGCTGACTCCGAGCTGGAAAGAGGTATTGTCATACAGTTGTGCAAACACCTCTGGAGCTTGAGCTCCCACCCACACCCCCACAGCAGACTCGACAAGTAGGAATGGTTGTGCACCTTAGGCTGGTGTCCCTCAGGCTCCCAGTCAGCACTCCACCTGCAAGGCTGGTGGGACAATGGGATAAGATCTTCCCAGCTTACGTAAGGACATGAGGAAACCTCCATCAAAAGCACTAAGCTTCCCAGAAAAGGGAAGTACTTGTGCAGCAATAAAAACAGTTTTCAGGCTTGATAGGCTGGTTAACAGGAACCAACATGAACAGAAAGGAACAGTCCATGTGCTGCATCTTAGAACTGCCACACAGAAAGCAAAGCGCAGGGGCCAAAGCAAGGATTCTGCAACAGGAAAAACAGTCAACTCCCCCGACTCAAGAGCACGGGCACACATACACTCCACTTCCAGACCATTTGTGGGCTACCAAAGAAGAGAAAGAAGGGGTGTGTTCTGACTCATTGCCTTCCACCATCTCATAAGGAATCCTCAGGAGGGAAAAAACAAAAGAGGAAACACCACCTAGCCAGACAAAAAACAAACAAACAAACAAAAGTAAAATCTATCTGAAATTTAAAGTTAAAAAAAAAAAGTTTACTCTACCTGCATTTCCTATTTTTTTTCCTGCTTTCAAAATGTGTAAAAGCATTGAATTAAAGAGGAAAACCTAGTTGAACAGCTAGGACTCCTGCTCTCTCATAAGGAAGTGGCAGTCAAAAAACATACACTAAAAGCTTGGTCCGCCCAAGGGAAAAGGGAGCGTTGACACTTTGTTCATCCACCACGTTCTCTCTAGTTCAGTTGATCAGGGCAGATTTTGGGGGTTGTCTGACTGCTTGTCTTGGTTGGTCACTAA
Source organism: Jacana jacana (assembly GCA_013400555.1). NCBI lineage: Eukaryota > Metazoa > Chordata > Aves > Charadriiformes > Jacanidae > Jacana > Jacana jacana. Next base: position 444,984 of record VZTM01024293.1, on the reverse strand, counting down.
AGTGATCCTCCACAACGACACCGACTCCATCCAAATGCCTGGCTTTACAGAAAAGAAAACACCTGCTGTTACATTCAGATTTCTTTTGGCATTGATCAAACCAAATCAGTTTCTGATTCCTCCTTCAGTCATTTCTTCAGGCCCTGGTTACACAGGGAATCTTTTGACAGCACCCTCCCATCCAACTCCGCTGCGCCAGTACAACTGCTTGCAGCCTCCCAGTGAATCCAATTAGGGAACTGATCGCCCTTAAAAATAAACCAGCACTTTGTTTTGGTTTTTCTAAGGATTACTTTTCAACCCAGGTCAGATCCCCACTCCATTGTGCAGCTGTACAAACAGCTGTATCAGCACAAGGTGCCTGAATTGCTGATGGTTATCCCGGTGCCTAAAGCCAACGTTTGCATTCCCAGCTCACCTCTTATTTCAGGGGTGCTGCAGAACGGGATTTCTTACTGAACTGAACACGTAGGGTATTTTATTGCCAGTGGAGGGTCTCTCTAATGAGACAAAATGAGGTCATGCTGATGAGTATCCTCCAAGTAAGGCATGGCTACTGAGCTCCCTTGAGCTGTTGCTTGTCCTAAATTATATGTCATTTTTGCCATCCCCGTGCTGAAATAAATATAAAATCATGACTAACAAAGTCACTGATGCGAACGAGCAGCTTTGGGCCAAATTCTAAAACAAAACTCTCCCAGAAATTGCATAACCATTAAATAACTTGGTGATCTTCCATTCAAAAAAACCAAAAAAAACCTCAAGGCCTACGTGACGTGCAGATTCCCATTAATTTGATGAGCGTGACATTCAAGGAGTGGGCAGAGTCAATCTGCAGTTTTGGCAAAAACTCCTCAATTTGCAGACGAATTTTAACATGGAAATACAAGAAGAAAAATGGAAAACTGAAATGAGCACTAAGCAATGATGAAATGCTGTCACGCTGTAGAGATGACCACGAGAGAAACGGACTGAAGGTTCTTTTCCCAAGTTACCAGCTCACACACTGTTTGAAACAAAACCAACTGGAAATACTTCCCATTTGATTGCTGCTTGGCAACCTAGTGGAAAGGACTGGGCTCTCAGTTCTCCGCTTTCAGTTGGTGACAGGTATCCCGCTCAGACACACACCATTATGTAAGGCCACCTCATTGAAAACAAGGCTCAAAAGATTGAATGACCATTAGGGTTTGACTTCTGGAGCAGGGTAGGAAGCACATTAATGAAACAGCTTCAGGAAACAGGGTTTCTACAGCTTCTGTTGTGTCTGCTCTAGACAAGAATCACTGTCTCCAAGCTGTTCAGCAGCCCTGGTTTTGTACACACTGTCAGCTCAATCCGTGAGGACACAGAAAACCAACCAAATTGGTGTTCGGTGAATCTTACCCTTCTTTCCTTAATATGCAACTCAGGATCTAGTTCCATGACAGCTGAAATAAATCTAAGTCAGGAAGGAGGATGAGTTTGAAGAGCACTGAGTCAGCACTGGCACTCACCCCATCCTGCTCAGAAACCAGCCTGGCAAAAAAAGTTAATTCAGGAAAAAAAGTTGTTTTTGCCAATGTGGCTTCCTGGACTGGTTTAGTGCCAGTGCCCAGCAAAAGTAAAAGGGGAGACTCATCCAGCAGGGCAAGGGCATGCAGAAGAGTAGCAGGGCCAATTTCATTCAGCTTCAACTCTCCCGCAACCCTGCGCTGAGAGAACAGTTTCACCCTGACTTTAAAGAGACCTGAGTTGCTGCTCCCAGCAGAGAGATCGTTCAACTTGTTCACCTCTCTCCTGACACCTTTACACCAGCATCAGCACTCTTCCAGGCAGTGAGATTAAGGGATCTGGTAGGAAACTAGATCTGGTAGGACACTAGAATGTATATATATATATAAAACAAACCAAAAAGCCTTTATTTTTATGCTGGATGAGGTCCCTAACAGATCTGACCGTGTGGTTCAACAATTCCCCTCGTGTCAAAAGAAGGGAGAAGGTGGGGACCTGTGAGCAAAGGCAAGGAAAGGCTGAAGTTCAACTTCAAGTGACTGTGAAGCTGCACTCTCTCTCTCAACATAGCTGGAGTAACACAAACAGGACTATGCAGCATTTATACAAAACCACTTTTGTACAAAATACTTAAATTGTACAGAAAAAAATATCAGCAGACGTAATGCTTCACATTTTGATTTTCCACAACACACCATTAACACTTAAAATACCCAAACCTTTCATTTATTTGTCAGCAGCATTGTTTTCAGAGCAAAAGGGCTACTAAAATATATATATGGGAGCGAGTGAGAAGCAGCCTGTTGTGATTAACTAGGGCATGACAAACAGCAGCAGCATGTGCAAGCAGCACTGGGGAGCAAAGCCAGGAGGAACAACGACAACAACGTTACACAAACAGCACTGATTCATGAACAACAAAGGATTCTTGGAAACTGCTGCCTGGGTTTTGTCCAAGGCTCTCTCTACCTTGCTTAAACGATTAAGAAAGTCACATCGGAAAGCTGACAACCAAACTTTTTCAGAAGAGGGAGCTGATCCATCTAAAGGGCTTTATGTAGGAAACCCCTGCAACAGCCACTGTGAAGTGACCCATAATCATACTGGTTTCAGCAATAATCCCCAGAATTGAAGTGTGGGTACTACCTAGAGGAGCAGTCAACCAATACACCAGAGCTCCCTGTGTGCTGCCACACTCAGAAAGGGGAAAGCCTCACCGGGTATGTGTTTACAGTGGCACTAGAGGTGACACAAAGCTGTAATTTGTCCCCTGCCTCGTCACAAGAGGCATTGTACCGTCACAGCTCTGAACTGTGTGAACTCTGAACAGCTCTGTGCACGTATCCCTCCTCTGCTGGAGACCAAATGCTTCACCGTTTGCTGTGCACTGAGATACCTTAACGCTAGAGACATTACAGGGTCTTCTCAGCAGAACTTCCCTTGCTCAGCAGATACGCTCCACAACTTTCATCTGGACCTGCTTCCACATGAGCAACATCTGTTTTAGCTACCTCTTGTCACACCTAACTCCGGACACAGCATTGATCAAACAGCGATTCCTGGAAGACCTAGTTTTGCCTCAGAGATGCAGCAAATTCAATTTCTGCTTGTCATGGTGCTGCCACTTGGATGACAGCACACTCCAAGAGCAGTCTGGGCTACTTCCATAGACAATTTACTACTCCAAAATTCAGAGTTAAAGACTCCTGAATAAGCAGCAAGTTTCTAGCACTGCTGTATTTGGACAATCTTGCAAAAATTAGGGTCACGAGCAAATGCTACAATATCTCTGTTCCAACAAATCACTAGAAGATCACAAATCAGAAGCAAGAAGTTTATCTTGAAATCTTGATTGCTAACATTCAGTCACTAACAATGGAAGTATTTACCTTTAAATATCAAATACGTATATTAAGGGATTTTAAAGCATTAAGAAAATTCAGTAAAGCTATCAGTTTGGACTGCATTTAGAAACACCTCAATTTCTCACAGCTCTCCCAGGCAAGTAGAATACAGGTGTGACTACAGAAGGCAAAGGCAGAACTGCGGTGAAGCTGCCAAGCGCTAAGCAGAAGGACCCGGTCCCATCGAGATCAAAGCATGGTTTAAGTGTCTCATGAGTAACAGACTAGTATCTGTGCAGAGCAAGACTCCACAGCACTGTCACATACGATTATCAACCCGTACACAACAGGGCTGTCTTCTGCCAGGTAGTCTCTGCCGGTGCAAACCCGAGGCAGTAGCAGTTTTATAGAGGTCGAGGCTCTCACAGGATTCATCTAAATCCATTTTCCACTGCTCTGAGATGAAATATGAAAAAGGGAGTGAAATTGATTACAAAGAGGCAGAGCTTCAACCAGGGATTGTTTCTCACCCCGCAAAAGGTGACCTCCCAAAGCCTCTTTGACTCTCCTTTAAGAGGATTATGACTCCTACCCTTGGGAGACCTCTGCTCAGCTACTGGCCCACTGATACTACACATTAATACTGTGTCTTGTCTCTTCATTCTTATCAGCAGAGAGATATTAGAAGAATTTATACGGTCACTGCTCAAAGATCAGGACTTAAAATGGAACTTCAAATGCAAGCAGGCAGGGAAAGCCAGCAGTGTTTGGGGGAGGGGGGTTGCTCTGCTTTATGGCTGCCCCATGCCCAGCCACAGGTCTGCTTAGGACAGAACAAATCAGCTCGTTTGCCCATGCAGGCTGGCAGCCACCCTTGGAAGCAGACATTTCACCACGGAACAACTGAAAAGCAGAGATCACCGTGTGCTAGAGAACTAGGGCAGGTCTAGTGAACGTGGTTGAGAGCTCGTGCACAGACTGAGGCACTCGGCAAGCACTAAGCCCGCGTGCACCTTCGAGCAGCGAAGGTTTGTGAGAACACACTGGCACCCCAAGGAGGAGACTGCAGCAAATTCAATTACATAAACCTTTGTTTGTCACAGACACCAGGAATCAACAGCTTGAGGACAACTGTTCCCAATTAATTCTTTCAGGTTTTGCACCTTCCAACATCATACCCTTTGCTCCACAGAATTCCATTCAGAGCAGAGCAAGTCCCGAACAATGGATTCCCAAACAACAGTAATCAGGAATGGTTTTGCTTGCCACTTAACTAGGACACAGATGCAGAGCAATCTATACTGCCATGCAGGTGAACATACACGTTTCTTCCTTCATAAAGTAATCGAAGTTAAAATGCATTACGAATTCCATAGTTATGAAAACTGCGAAGACTAGACATGAAGAGAAACCTTGCCAGGTAGGAACGTATCGCCAGCAAGGATGCAGAATCTCTGTGAATGAAGATCTTGGATGAGATAAGGCACATAAGCAAGATAATCCCAATGGATACAGTCAGTGCCAATTTGGGACAAATGGTAAAACGTTTTGAGACGGAAAAAAAAGCACAAGCCTAAGGCAAAAGAAGATCTCATAGGATCCTTCAGGCTGGTTGAGACCCTTGGGATCACTGAGTCCAACCATCAGCCCTACTCTACAAAGTTCTCCCCTACATCATATCCCCCAACACCACATCTAATCTACTCTTAAACACAGTCAGGGATGGGGACTCCACCACCTCCCTGGGCAGCCCATTCCAAGGTCTGACCACTCTTTCTGTGAAAAATTCTTTCCTAATGTCCAACCTAAACCTGCCCTGCTGCAGCTTGAAGCCATTCCCTCCTGTTCTATGGCTAATTGCCCGTGAGAAGAGACCAG